>OX463845.1:31985565-32273589 GCA_949825065.1 Odontocerum albicorne | reverse complement strand
CTGTCAGATTACGCCGGAAACAAAGACCTATGGATGTCATTGAAGGTGGCGTATTAGTCAAAAGGCAATTAATAAAATGAAGACGGAGAAGGACATTCACATAAAACTATCAAATCAATCAAAAGTTTTTTTTAAAAAGGTTTAATAAAGAGGGTAATTTATGTCAATGGTAATTTAGAGAACTGGAGGATGCGAAAAATGTGAGAAAAACTTCATTATTACTCGTCGCCGTTGCTCGGCCTCGTAGTCGAGGATCCACTCGCTATTCCAACGTCAAGTCAGTTGGAAAGCGAAGCTATGCTGTTCATTTTGTTTTGAGAGAGTGTACCGTCGCACACCAGCAAACTCACCGACCACACACTTTACTGGATTCGATGGCAAATCGAAGTGAGATGATCGGAGCACACCGGCATATTTTCTCTTTTTTCCCTTTTTTGAAAGAATAATTATGACCGAGGTCACAGCTATCCTTATACCCCCAAATACTAGGCGGAAAAATGGCTGTGCTATTCAAGGGGAGTAGCACATCACGGGGTTCGAACTGACAACCTTCCGCAAAGAAGTCCAGTCTATGACCGCGCGGCCATGCACCCCAATATTACTCAATATTTAAGGAGTTTGGGCAAATAAAATCAGATATGTTACTAAATTAGTGGGAAATGTTGATCGGATGGGAGCCATTTGTATTGTAATTGAGTAAAGATTATGTGCAACATGTACAAGACACTCAAATAAAATGTGGTCAAGGGTTTCCTTTCACATTTCACAGGCGCACTAGGGCTCTCCTTAATATGGTTTTCTACCATCCAGTGAATTAAATTGTAATCGTGTCAAGATCATATGTGGCGCGTACATGACACTCAAATACAATATGGTCAAGGGTTTCCCTTTCCATTTCACAGGCGCATCTAAGACTGTGCTTGATATGGATTTTATAAAGACAGTTTCCTATTAGTTATTCAATTTATAACCCACTTGCACGAGTCGCTCACGATTGGACTGAAGAACAAATTGAAAGTTTCCAAGCGTTGTGACTTTTGTTTCGACGTAAGAACAAACTAATATCATTAGCCCAGCTGTAAATATTTTAAAAACCTTTATTAATTTCGTTCAAGTTAAGTTAAATATGCTATACATACCATCACGCCGCTTCCCTATCGGGATAAGTAGAGATGACAGCACGACAGACTTGCCTATCGCGACACACATATTTTGCCTCCTTTACATCCATACACCTTCTCATACAATTCATACGATTTCTCTCACTGATTGAAAATTAATAATTATTACATTTCGTTCATTCTATTGTTTCAACCATACCTTAGCCTTTCTCTACCACGCTTTGCACTTAAATTTGCACTGTCTATTTGTTTTGCTAGTATGTTATTTCTTTATTCATTCCTCATACATGCCCAAATCATCTAAGATTGTTATTTTTATCTTACTTAATATATCAAACTAAAGTAACATCCACTCCGTATTCCGTTATGTATTTTAACCCCATGTATTCTTCTCAGTGCGCGCTTTTTTACAGCACTTGTTCTACTTCTTTTAGTTTGTTTTCTAAGCCCACGTTTCATTCTCATACATCAAAGTGGGTACTGAAATACCGTTGAGGACTATCATCTTAGGTTATGTTATTAGCATTGGATTTTCCCTTGAGTTGGGCTCACCTGAAATGATGCATTTCGCAACTTGTGTATTGCACATTCAGAATGCAGTCGCTTACAGCAAAATACCGCAGCATTGTGCAGGCGCAAGCACACAAACATGCGGCACGGAGTATCTGCATTATATTCAGAGGGCAGACACCGGAGTCTGTTCTGTATCAGATTGCCAAAGGACAGGACTGGCTGTCTTGAAGCAGCCTGACTGCACTTTGGACAATATATTCAAGGCACACCCCACTTTCAAATTCTTTTGTTTCGCGGAGATTTGACCATATTGAAACAATTGATGTCAAATATTTAAAAACGAACATTTGAAAAAATATTGCATAAAGTCTGAGTGAAATTAATGAAAAAAAAAACGCGAGGACTCAGTTAATGAAATTTTAAAAAGCGACCAAGAGATTGCTTAAAAACAATAAATTAAGGGACGTGACAAAAATGAATGTTGTGTATCTGGATCATATATCTCTTTATTCCAATAGGGGATAGCATGATCGATTCATGTCTCTTGACTTGGAATTTTTCGAAAAAGAAGCTTTGCATTTATTTTCAAGTGGAAATTAATTAAATCGACTTCATATATTTGATTATGGAATCGATTTTTTTTATCTATTTCATTAGAATGTATTATTTAATGATAATTGTATTATGTTTTATAAAGTATCTTTATGTAATGAAATGTTAGGGATATTAAACTGCGTGTTGTGATAGGAAAGGATAAAAAAGTCAATGGGGCATTTAAACATATATACTTGAACCGGACAGTATCAAAAATTGTTTAGATGTTTGCCCGCAACAACCTTTGATGTATGGGAGTGAAACGTGGACGTGGAGAAGAGACAAATAATGTATGTAGAAATGTGTGCGCTTAGAAGAATACATGGGGTGACAATATATGACATCCCGTGTATTCTTCGATAGAATACGAATTGAAATAATTAGAGATGTATGTTAACTTAAGGATGATGTGTTGAGTAAAATGAAGAAGAGTACTCTGAAATTGTTTGGGAACGTTAAACGAATGAAGAAAAACTAACAAAACAAATATATAGTGCAAACGTGAGTGGAAGGTGTGATAGAGAAAGGAAACGTACAAGAAAGAACAAGAAAAGTATGGTTGGATCAAGTGAAGAATAATTTGAAAGAAGGAAAAGTTAGAAGTAAGAGAAATCATGGGAGCTCTGGAAGAGGCGAAATATGTCTCTTAATAAGAAAGTATGGCGATCTGTCCTCTCGGCATTACCCCAGGAGGGAAGGGGCTTGATTGTATATATGTTTACATATTATGACAAGATATTCAAGTAACTAGAACCTTTTAAATGTTGATTTATTTTACTAACAGACCTGTTTTCTTTACTGCAATATTAATAGGTGTATTTTGCACTCACTTCATTATAATTTATATTTATTATATTTTTGCGTAATTTACCTTTCTAAGCAAAAAAAGTCATGTTTGGGAACAAGCTTTATTATTCTTTCAAAAATATAGTGCTTTTTATATTATATTATTTGCGAATTGTTTTTTTTATGTAATTTTTATGTTTGAAAAAAAATCTAACGAATGATAACAATTATGATACGTGTTTAATTTTGATAACATATTTTTTGTTTATTTACATTTGTACGTGATTATAAATTAGATATGTAATTTACATTTTCTTAAGTCTTAAATCGTGTAAAATATTTACCAGATAAATTTAAATTCAATAAGGCATTTGATAAACAGGTTTCCAGTTGAATGACCCCATAATTTGTTCCATAATCATTTGTGATTCGAGTTTCCTCAACGGTTTTAAGTTTTCTTGTTCTCTTATTGGTTTGTTCATTTTTTATCCCTGTTTAATTTTATCTTAATTCATGCACGAACTTCGAGTTAACTATTATATTCAAAATGAAGCGATAAAGTTAATTAAATATTTCAGGTTATTCTATTGATGTGCCACACTTTTTTTCTGAATAGTTTTTAAAGTTTTATAAAGTACATGTTCAATGCAGAGTATTTTAATTCTTTCTTGATAATTACAGTGAATGTCTAAATTTTATTTAGTTAATAACCTGATGTTTTTACTATTAGGTAACTGGATTTTTTTTCTCTTTCGAGCACTTCACTAAATAAACATTTTTTATTTCTTTGAAACTCTAATAGTATCATATTTACCTTGACGTATAGTAGTGAAACAAGGATTTGACAGAAGAAAACAAGAAGTAAAATAAATGCTGTGGAAATGCACAGAACAAATTTGGGTGTCAATGTACAAGAAAAGATAGAATGAAGGCATACGAAATTGATGCATAGATAAAATAGATATTTTAAGTGAGATAATTAAAGATGCTGTAAAATGATTTGGATATGTCAATAAAATTAATGGCTAAATAATGCAAGTAAGAAGCATAAGATGTGCGTGGAAGATGTAGATCGAAGAAAATGTGGCTAAATCGAGTGGACTAGATTTTGAGGAAAGGCATTTTGCGTGACGAGACGCATGGATATGGAGGAGGCTAAAGTTGTATGTTTCGATAAAAAAGTTTAGAGGCATTTTCTCTCTGCTTACCACGTAAGGGGCACGGTGTGATAATATGTATGTATGTATCATTATATTTTTATGTGCACGTTACATTTCCATACTCTGAAATGAGTATCGATTTTATATTGTAAACATGTTACTTTGTTGGGTTTGGTATTTAATTCCCCATTTTCTTTTACAAAAAAGATGATCTAAACTGCTTTTAATTAATCTTTCTCGAAATAAAAGATTGTGCATGACGAGATGTATGAATGTGTATGAGGTGAGAGTTGTGTGCTTGAATAGAAAATTTTTGAGATCTAACGCAGCGCGAAGATATGTTTGGATGTATTTACTTCTTTAATAATTCATTGCACAAAGGTACAATCGGCGAGTTATGGGCCATGAAAATATCTTCCTCCTAAGCATCATGAGTTAGGCAAGTCATACTAATTGGTTGTTGAAAGGTTACATATAAAAAAATATTAAAAAACAAACTAGAAACAAAAAACAGAGAATGAAAAATTAAAACATTATTTTTCTTTCATAATCAGCGATTACTTGGAGAGGGGAGAAATAAAAACACGTAGAATGAAGAATAGAAAATACACGCCATGTCATTTAGTAGATGATGTTTAAGTAGTTTTTTAAAGTAATTCAATGAGGATATAAGTCATACAATATATAGTAGCTGGTTCTTGAATCTAATATCATAGACAGCCAAAGACGACGTAAAGAAATAAGAGCAGTCAACTGGAAATCCCTAGTCGAAAATTACCTTAGAAAAAAGCTTTATGGTTAGATATAAAATATTTTAACTTATAATTAATTATATATTATTACATAGATTTCTCTTACTCCCGTTAACATTTTAGATATATTTATTCATTATTTCTTCCCCCATTCTTAGACTTAAGGCAGATACTTAACATACCAGTCATAAATCTGAATTCATCCCGTATATCAGTTTAATTCTTATTATTATTTTTAATTAAAACCTGGTTGTTTCTCATGTAATGTCTTTTAACGCTGGATTAGACTTCATTTCGGAGTTTATCGAAAGAAATTGAAATCGTATTAAAATTCACAATAAAATTCACGCTTAATTGCCACCTGAAATGCTTGCAAAAAGTCAGCCATAAAACATTTAGTTCCATACCGAAGCCGCAGGACGCCAGAGATTTAGTAATTAAAAAGCAACTTGAGTTATTCCCATCTGTGTTTCTGAGACTGCCTGCTATGTAGCTCTGAGACTGCCAGCTATGTAGCTTGGAGACTGCCAACTATGTAGTTCAAGGTGTTTTTGGATCCGACTCACTCGCGATATAACCTTTTTTAGCATTATTGAACATCATAAATTTAATAATAATGAAAAGTTTAAATACGCTATGAGATATTACCTATTTTTATTGAATTATAATTATGCACAAACAACCTTATATTATTTGAATAGTAAGAATTTAACGATGACCTCCGTGACCTAGTTTGTAAGAAACCTGCGTTCCAACCAGGAAATTGCAGGTTTGATTTCCGTTAGTACCCTTTTTTTAAATAATTTTAGACTGAGTTTTCCTTTAGGTCTTGTAATTTATTTTTATCAAACACTGTTTATTCCACTTTTTTTGACGGTATAACCCTACCGATTTCAAGGCTTTCACCTCATCTTCAGGGGAGTGAAAGCCTTGAAACCGGTAGGGTTATACCGTCACAAAAAAGTGGAATAAACAGTGTTTGATAAAAATAAATTACAATGTCTTTAAACCTCCACAACGTTAATGCCTTAACTATAAACAACATCCTTTAGGTCTCTTAAAAAATATTTCTGGATGATAAGAAGAGATTAGCACGTGACAACCAAACCCCCATGTTGTATACAACGAAAGCACAATACTTTTCAGTGTATAAAAATGTAGGCTTTAGTGGTTTTGGATATTATGTTTTGGTTTCGGATAGTTTATTTGTTAATTTTAAAAGTAAGCATTTAAGGATAGAACCTTATTTAAGAATTGTTTTTGATTGCTCTTTTATTATTTACAAGAAAATAATTTTTCATATATTTGAATATCCTTCTAATGTTCTCAGATTAGATCCTTCTAATGTTCTCTTATTTCAAGATTTGATATTTCTTTTCTAATGGACTTCTCAAGATCGAGAAGTATTTATCTGAGAAAACGCTTCTAATAGAATTTGCAATTACAGGTATTTATATTATTCTGTAATGATGCGTCAAATATATAAAAACAAGAATAAAAGCTTTTAACGTCATGTGACTCAAGATAAGTTCTTAAAGCTATAGCATTTCAGTTTTTAAATATTTTATCTTTAGCATATTTGTTATTCCACTAATTACATCAATCCCTTCGACAAGTATTTCTACCTCCTATCTCAAAGCTCTCTTCAGTCGAAATGATCCCGATTTATTACGAGAGCAATGTTTAGATCCAACTGGTGTTTAATCGGAAGTGTGTATAGTATTTTGACCCAAATAAATTTTCTTAGTGAAGCATTTTTTTAGTTATTTATTACTGTTTGATTTTTGCTCATGGCTTCATGGCATTTATAAAATAATTTATTATTTTGTATTCTAATTTTAAATTTCACTTAAAAAACCTAAATCTTTGATAAATTTTATCTTTATATCGATTTACAACTCTTATAAAGAAAAATCTTACTATTTTTTTTTATAATTTCTCTTCCATCGAGAAATGTTTATACGGGTATATACATTTTTTTTTTATTAATAAAAGATTATTTGAAAATAATTGCAGTTGAAAACATTTAAGTTAGAAATATCTTAGTCACAGCATTTATGTATTGATTTTTTTCCTCAAAACTCGTTTTTCGGGTCAATGTCTCCTTATTAGGCGCTCGGTGAATTAATTTTAATAAATACATCATAGGTGTCCTCTTTGCAATACACAGCATATCAAACACGTTTTTTACAAGTTGTAAATGAAGACTTGAATGGAGTTTTATCGCTCTACAACCGTGGATGAAGTTATGTTATGGTTTTAAGAAAAAAAAATCAAAATACTTATCTAAAATATATTTATGTCAATTTTAGCAACTTAAATTCTACTATTGTAAACAACTTAAAAGATGTTAATGAAAAAAAATATGATTTTCTTTCGTTTTATTTCAGTCATTTATTTTATCCATTTTTTATATAATTTCTTTTAGGTATTTGCCAAACTGGCTATAGTCTGAAAACATTCAACTTGAATTTTTAAAAAAAACTTTATAAATTCAAATGACTGATATAATTTATTCTCAATATCACTATACTGGTTTTTTAAATTGACTTGAATAAATAAATATTGGCTTATTGAGATCAGCATAGTACGTACATAACTATATCCTGAAATTACACGTACATGTTTAGTGAATTGGAAAGAAAATACATTCGAGAGAGAAGCTATTAAATGGTCAGGGCTCATCTTATAACATCATCTCAATCGAGAAACCCTCTTACCAATTGAAGGGCAAGCTTGACCGCGAGGACATCATATGCTTTTTAATCCACATCTTTTACTCTTAAATTATAATACATAAAAATTAAATGATAATAAATTAGTAATCAACACAATTATAAATATTTACGAACATTCTTAAAAATATAAACACATTTACTAATACATACACACACAACCCTAAATTAATGCCAACGTAGAGAGAGAAAATTAAAATAAGCGACCAAGTTTTGACAAAACAGAAATAAACTAGCAGACAATTTTCACTGACCATATATTCCATCAAATAATTCCTCTTTATGTTATATTATATATTTATATTACGAGATAATTCAAGTAAAAGTTAAGGCTGTATCCCAGATACAACAAAGAAATATCTTGATTTTCTCAACATTTTTTTCTTCTTGTTATCATTATCGTATTAACAGTCATATGGAACAGCTGTTTAATTTTATGTTCAAACAACTATCTCAGGTACTCGAACTTGGTGAAATTTTATCTTCAAATCAACTAAATATTCCAAATTGAAATTATGCATATAAGTAATATCCAAGGTGTATGTTTTGAAATTAATATAAAAAAAACACTGAATAAATTATTCTAAAAATTAGAAATGCTTTATTTAAAACTATTGATATATTTAGTACGATGAAAAAAACACTCTGAGAGTATTTGGGCATGTAGAACGAATAAATTAATTAAGAAAGACTGACAAAATCATAAAAACTCAGTTTTGAGTATCCTTTTATACATCATTTCAACTGAATGTATGTAGTGGCGTTAAAGAGTTTATTTTTATAAAATCAAAAACAACACGTTCTTCAAGTTACATTTTTCATATAAAAACCAGCCGAGAAAAAGTCAGCTAATCAATATTTTACACAAGTTTATACTACCTATTTTACACAAATTTATACTACCTATTTTACACAAGTTTTTGCTACCTATTTTACAATGGTACAGCATCTTGAAGTAATTTGAAAATATTGTCTGAATAAACGAAAAGGTTATGAAGATTTACTTTAGTGGGTTATAAAAAAGGGAAATCAAGCAAAAATCGTTAGATTTGTTATTGTGGAAGGTCAAAAAAGTCATCAGAAGATTTGATAAAAACTTTGTTGAAAATATAAAGAATTTAAAAAAATCTAATTGTATGTATTGATCCTGTTAAAAATACATGTTTTAATTGTGTCTGTATATTTGGCCATAACGTTCATTTTTGCCATCAAGCTGTTGCTCTAGTGGAATCAGCGAAGTCATTACCTGATTCGGTAAAAAATTCTAGCATTTTATTAAATCGATTTCCAGCGGAAATATTTTATCGTATGTATGTACATTTTACATATGTATATGCGCATACTTTGAAATCAAGATTTTGTAAAATCAATTTCAGGTTCCATGTCAAAAACATAATGTATTCTTTTCACAGTTTTTATAGTCACTCTAACGCCCATAAAAGCAATTAATATGTCAAAAGTATGATAACTAACACTTAAGTCTAATGAAGTTCCCCGGGTTGATATTAAATTACAGAAGCTGCGTGACGTGTAAATACAGTATAATGGTGAGAAAATCTCTGAATGGAACTTCTTAAGAAACTTTGTAGAGAATTTTTTTGAAGATAAACGTTTAATTGATTGGATTACAAAAAAAGCCCAAACACCTGTGTTTTATATTTCCCTTGATATATAATTTTAAGAAATTGATTTGATGAAGGATTCAATATTTTATTGATAATGTCGTTTTGACAGTCGTTATCGGAGATGTATGGTAATAAAATTAGAATAAAAAATAAAATAAACATAATTTCATATGGCAGGGACATTTCAATTTATCGTAAAAAGACATTTTATTTTATGAGGGTAATATCTTTAACATGTCAGTATAAATCACACAAGGGTAGACATATCCATTATTTTTTTCTGTACTAAGATGCTTTTAGATAAAACTAGAAGCTGGATGAAAAACCTATACTTTTATTATATTATTGTGACATGTTTTGATAAAATGGTCATCTTCACGTAATTTAATCACTAAACGAAGATACAAAGTTTCAATTTATTATTAACTGCTGATAAAAAAGAGAGTTGATTTAAAACAGTACATTTTCTCAGCATGTATCGTTTTATCAGTTCAATTGGTTGAATATTAAATTGTGATGAGATAGACAAAATTATATATTTTGAAGTTATGACATTGAAAAAAATTACAGTTTGCACTAATATTAATTATACGACTTAAAAGAGAAATGGACTTAATTTTTTTTTATAATTTCATGCATATTGATTCAAGAAAATGTTACATAACTATTATAATATTTGCATAACGCGATTATTATTTTTTTTAAACTATCACATTCTTCATAAATTTTACGTAATTTTATAAAAACATAAATATTCTTTGATACCTAAAATGAGTATCTGAAATCTGTTTCAATGTAACGATTACATGCAAATTCGCCTTATTTTATTCAGTGGTCATTCACCCAAATCACGGTGTTCTCAGCCAGTGAGAAACATTGAGTTGCTAACATTAATTTACAATACAGAATATGTTCACAGAAAACCTGTACACCAACATTAGAAATATTCCAACGTTTATAGAATAAGAATACTTATTCTATATCTATAAAAATTATAAACCTTCTTAAAACTTCACCAACAGAAAGACATGTTGGGAAATACGCTTTTGATTTATTGCTATATATATATTATATAAATTAATACTTCGAGGCAATAGTTTTCATCAAACCATGAAGTATATTATTTTGCGAATTTATTAATACGAATATTTAAATATTTTGTTCGTATAAAATACAAAACGAGTACAGCGATATAATTCAAGTACCAAATATTTGGCGTATCTGTGATAAGAAATACAAAACAAAACGAGCGTGAAACGAAAGATCGTCTCCGACGATATTTACGGGAAAATACGAATACAGCAATTATTGTTAAAGGTGCGCTTAATTTATTTCAAAAAGTTCAAAAACGCGAGTGTTAATTATTGCAAGAGAGTATAAGAGAGACACGCATGACTTGTACATAATTGCAATATAAAAGTTCGTAATTAAAAGGGAAGAGAAGATTT
Source organism: Odontocerum albicorne (assembly GCA_949825065.1). Lineage (NCBI taxonomy): Eukaryota > Metazoa > Arthropoda > Insecta > Trichoptera > Odontoceridae > Odontocerum > Odontocerum albicorne. The sequence goes on along the minus strand of OX463845.1, from coordinate 32,262,855 downwards.
CTCCGATAACTTCTCGGCCCGAAAAGGCACTGTGACCGTATTTATTTGGAAGCTACTGGCGCGGAGTAAATTTTCCTCAAGGACTTTTACGACGCCACTGGAATGTGGTAGGACTGCTTCGCCCCTCCGCCCCCTCTACACCACTCGTCTGGATCGCGCCCCCCGGCTCCCTAATATTACTCGAACTGGGCCGCTGAGGTACGACACCGCCCCTGCCCACTAAATTGCACACTACGCCACTGCTCGTTTTTGGAACTTTTTTGTTGAGAGCTTTTTTATCGACTAGTAAGTAATTGATGAAAATTGTGAAAAAAAGCCAAAGGCCTATCTGTGTCGTCCTCGTCCTTTTCTCATTTCGGTGTGGCATCAGCAGACACGGAACTCCACAAGTTTTTTCCATGTTGTAAAAAGTAATTGAAGAAAATATTTAATTCTAGATTTCACTGGATGGAAACCCGATTCGTTCCTAATGTCAGTGTAGATAGTTGGATGACGGGGAACTAAAAATATAGCATTAGACATTTTAGTGCATTTTATTCAAAATAACTGAAAACATACTGACAAGATATTGTATAATTTAAATATTTTTCATCTCCAAGATTTTTCTAAATGCTTATTAGTTCATCATTTATCAAATATGTAAAATTAGTTTATTGTCTTTTAAAGAATATTTCAATGTTTTAGTGTTCCATTGATTTTGTTTCCTTTTGCGACGTGTCATCTTCCGTAACTCTTTCATCATCTAAGAAAATACTACTTAACTAGCAGAATTCCTTAACTTGGTTAGATCTTAGATTGTTCCCTATATATTATATAACTTTTGACCGAAATTGATTGAAAGAAGCTGAATAAATACTGTAAAAATACATACACTAAGAAAAATGCGCTTGATGAAAATATATAACTAAATACGTAATGAAAAGGATGAATATGGACTTAAAGCTTATTAATTAATATAAACAACACCACTCTTTGATGGTTTGGGCATGTATAACTTATGAATGGAAAAAACTAACAAAACAAATATACTGTGCAAATATAAGTGGAAGAGTGGTTGAGAAAGACCTAAGAAAGTATGGTTGGATCAAATCAAGTGTCAGAAATGTCAGGTACTCTTTCCTCTCTGCCTACTCCGACAGGAAAATGACGTGATTGTATGTATGTATGTTCTATACAATTTTCTATGTATATGAGTTCAAAAACACACACCGATGAAAAAACTTTATATAAACACAATATACATAAATGTATTAGTATAATGAATTGACCGAAGTAGTTCAGAAATCATGACCAAGTTCATAAAACGAACAAATAGTATTAACAATGTATATGGGATTATTAAGGTCAGTAAATAGTTTAATAAGAAATAAACGGTCAATTGGATAATACTTATCGAAAATACTTATTGGATTTGTTCAAGCATTTTATAATAATTCCTTATTTCTTCAATATTTTTTATGATGAATGTATTGAGGAAATAGCGGGAGTTCCTTGAATTTATACAGAACGCAAAGGTTTAACTTACAAAATAAATCCTCGTACTTATTCACTTGGAGGCACACATGTTATCAATTTAATTTGAATTTTCAACGAAGGAATTCATTAAATAATCATAAAAATCGGTAAAAAGTATAAACCTATTTTTTTCGTGTTCATATGTCCCCAATAAGATACATGCAAAATCCTAGTTTACTGGGATCACGACAAATGACCGACTACAAACTCAGATTTATATAGTTTGAGAGTGTCCAGTTGAAATAATTTTTATTTGTATGTCTGGTTTTTTTCATATATTATGAGTAAATGCCATGTATTTAAATAAACATATTTATTTGTAAATATTATATGTTTCACTGATGGTCTAAAAAATAAGAATACCTGTCTCATTAAGAAAGTTTCACTGTGTACGTTTTTTTATATGTTTACTTTATTTATCTGTATATAATTTCAGACTTAAAACAAGTTTTAATTTGTATTCCCAACACAGAATCCTGATTATGTACTCCTGTCAGATTTATGCAAGTTTATATTTATGGCTCTCCAGAAACAGGAAATTTTATAGCTCTTATTTCTAATCCAACAACACCGCTTTGGGATAGTCTTAGACATTAAATCTTCATGAGTGTCACTCCTTGTAGTGTTTTGTACAATATTTCAATTCAATTTTATGCATTCTTGTTTTCTCAAACCAGATTTTAAGTTATCGTTTAATTTGAGTTTCAAATGAATTTAGTTTATTCCAGAAGCATTTTTTACTTTACATGTATTTATTTCGTATTCAAAATCCTTAACTTTGAAAGCCATACAACCTTATAAGGCTGTTAGAAAAGCCGTCATACTTACACCGTCACACTCTTGAATTATAATATTATAATACTTTTCCGTTCAGTTCTCCAACAAACTTGAACTTAAAAGTTCCATCAGAATACACTTCAAGTATTTTCCAGAAGGAACTTAGGGCTGCAACATCCATTAAGAAACTTCAAAATTCCTAATTGATGTGTTCAATATTTCTCTTCCTAAACTCGCATTATAAATTCTCATTATAATCCCTATTTTCCTTGAAATTTATTGTTTATTTTGAATTTTGTTATTTTTTTAAATTTCAAATATTGTTTTTATACACTATGTTTTCATACACTACGCTGATTGATTGGAAGGAATTGCTTTAAATTAATAAATCCTCCAGACGTATTTGCATGAGAGTGTCAAGCAAATAAAATGTTCAAGCTGAAACCTTAATTCTATCTTCTTCTGTTCAAAATGCTGCGCCACTGCGAAAAAATATTGTAGCTGGTTTAATTTTCATTTTACGTCTTATTACATATTTCCGTACAAGTATTTATGCATTTTCATTGATTCCTGTATTCTCATTTTAAATAAACCATCAATTAACGGATTGTTACAGATTTTAAAACAATCTTATCTGATTATAAATAATAACTTCGGCTCAAGAAACAGATAACAAAATTAGCACAAAAGATACATAAATTAAGCATATTTAATTGTAACAAACATTCTCTAGTTTGGAGTAAAAACGTGAGAATCTGTCACCTTGTTTAGGTAACTGCATTGAATTTGAATAAGTGCTGTGAGCAATAATTGTTGATTTATCTTTTCGAGAAATTAGAGTAAGTGAAAATGTAATTTAATTGGTTCACAGTTAAATGAAATATGAAATCTTCTATGCTACTGTGACTAACAAAACCTCATCGTGTTCTGTCGGATTGATTAACCAAAATGGTTCTTTTGCCCATAAGATAATAAAATGATTTAAGAAAATCAATGCACATGAAAATATTATTTTTGTTTCTTATAACAGCAAACAATACAAGTGTTATGAGAAATTAGTAATGAATTGAAGAAGTTATAACATGTCGTGATATAAATTATAACAGTTATTTTTTAATTAACTTTACTTTTATTTAACAAGTTAATTACAATTGAAAATATTTTTTTAAATTAGGACGAGAAGTGAACTACATGAAATGGTATGATATCAAAGTCATCAGTGTAAAGATGTTCAGCATTTTTAAATCTTTTTTTTTTAATTCAGAATTATTACGCATGAGTTTGTTTTTAGATCAAAATACCTATATGAAATTCCCTACTTTAATAAAATTTCATTACAAGTTTTTTATTCATAATAAATAAAATTGTGAACCAATGTAAATTTTTTTTCTTATACACTCCAACAAGCTTTATAGAATTTTTTTTATATTTTCAAATGTGCATATAAATTGTTGCGAATAAAAAAATCTAACTACATGGGACGTCAAAAAAGGAAAATTCATTTTAATTCATGGCAGTTTATTTAAAAATATTTTTTTTGCAAATTATTTTGGAAGCCTTCATTCCAAGATAAATGGTAAGCTTTCTTAAACTGTTATGAAACTACATTTATTTTCTATTTTGACGTTAAAGAGAGAAAACCAAGTTCAAATTCCCTCGATTCATGTCAAACGATCAATTCGAAAAATAAATTTGGGAAAAAGTAAAAGACAATGTTTACGTCATGTATCCTTGAATTTTTTTACTATTAACGATACATCTAAAATGAATTATCGTTTTAATGGAAAGGCGATCCATAAAGTACAAGTGTTTAACAATGCAAAAGCCTCCATTTTATAGATATAGAGAACAACTTCACCAGACAAAGCCTATTACGTCGCGATCTCATTTCTTACTCACAAAATTTCATGCATTTATCTTAAATACTAAAACACGGAAGTAGGGGAAGGTTATACAGAGGAAGAACATAAAAACATTAAAACCCCTTTATGTCAAAATAACTTATTGAACACAAATGTTAATATGGAAATTATTTTCAATATTGAAGTACATAAGAAAGGATATATACGTAACTTTATTCACCAAAGCATCAAAACGTTTAAGTTGTCTTCGGCATATTAAGTAATATCAAGCTGTGGCATGTGAAGTTATCATCATGCCACAATGACAATTATTATTCCGAGTTACACGACAAAGTGTCTGTAGTGTGTAATATAATATCATCAATGTAGGCACGTCTCGTATGAAACAATGGATGTAAACATGTCATTTTTATAGCAGCTAACTGAATAACTCCCGACTTCCGTCGTTCAGCGAAGGCGTTTTTCTCTATTCCATTTTGAAAAAAATATATAATGTGAATAAACAATTCTCTATCTAGAATATAGTGACTCTCCATCTGGGATATCATTTTCGTAGAATATATATTTTCCAGTGCATCGTAATCTGGTGAGCCCTCTTTCTGTAACAAGAGAAATCCGTGCAGTGGTTAAAAAAAGTAAAGATGTAACTACCATGTAAATTAACAATTTAATCACTAATATACAGTCACTTTTAAGCTGTGATTGTATTTTTACTGAATATCCATTTTCCAGAGCACTACTTTCTGGTGAGCATAAAGATGTTACTACTGATAAATGAACAATTGTCTCACTATATTTTTGATACAGTGAGTCTTAATCGGTGATTGTATTTTTACTGAATATCCATTTTCCAGATGTTACATTCTGGTGAGCATAAAGATGTTACTGCTTTGTAAGTTAACAAATATCTCACTAGATTTTTTATACGATGACTCTTAATCTGCGATTGTATTTTTATTGAATATCCATTTTACAGAGCGCCGGATTCTGGTGCTTACAAGATTGTTACTATAATATAAATTAAAAATTCACTGGTATTCTGATACACATCTAAATCTGTGATTGTATTTTTATTGAATATCTGTTTTCCAAAGGACTGAATTCTGATCAGCATTAGGATGTTCCCATTATCCAAGTCATTTATCTAAAATACATTCTCCTTAGTATAATATCCACCGATATTTAGATAACCCAACATAAGATATGCATCTAGCACAACAATGTATTTCCAGCGGGCTTCTCCATAATTAAGTATGCCCTATATCTTGAGATTTGTCTTTAAAGAATTGTCATTCTTCATTTTAGTCTTTAAGCATCTTTTTTAATGCTAGTGGTCACAACTAATGACCTGGAATTGTTTTCTTTTTCTCAACTTTTACTCTCCTGGACGATCATGTGAACCTTATACCAGCAGCTTATTTTACCTGGTAAATACACCTCACGGGAAACAAACACTGCTGTAAATATTCAAATAATTAATTAAAGATTAATTTTTGTCGAATTAAGAATCATGGAGATAGCTCAACCACGAAAAAAATAATATATAGAAGATACGAGAAGTTTGGGAAAACCTAGAAAATCCTGACATGACCAAATGAATCAAATACTGAAAGAGAGAAGAATGAAAAAAAAACTATAACATATAATAGGAGGTATGCATAATGAAGTGTATGGACGTAGCAAAAGCTAAAAATATGCACCAGGATAGAATGAAGCGATGATATGTTCTCTTTGCCATAGATGAATATAGAAGTATAGCGTCATGGTGATTATTTTTTATATTTCACTCGCTCCATAGCACTCGTAAAAGTTGATACTATAACTCAAAAACATCATTAGATTTTCTTCCGTTCTTCTTTATACTCGTAATTCATGACTTCATAATGTGCATGAATGTTGCATAATGTGCATGAATGTAGCATAATGTGCATGAATGTAGGAAATATGAAGGATTGAACGAAATACTAATCTGTCTTAATTGCTCAATCCTTTTTCCTTCTTAACTCATATTTCTATTGCATTTTATTAAACTTTCGTTGAATTTTCTCGTGGCAATCTCTTCCGACCAACCAGAAAGATATTAAAGAGGTATTAAGTGAAAACCAAACTAGAACCCTTTTTAAAAAATACTGTGTTCCAACGGGAATCCAACTCGCAATCCTCGGGCTGGAAGACAAGTGTCTTACCAAGTAGGCCACGGAGGTCATGGATGAAAAAAATAAAAAAATGATTAAAACCTTAAATACGAGTATTTGAAAAAAATTGGTATTTTTTTATTAATTTATTCTTTTTCAGAATAAAATAAAAAACTTCCGATGGTGATTATCTATATATTATAATAAAACTTTTAAAAGCATTTAAAAATCATCAACAAAGCTATAACATGTTGATTTTGGGTCCGAAAGCAAAATCCACCTTCAACAAAATAACGGAAGCTTCTAGAATAGAGTTGCCGCAAGCAAATTACGAGTTCGACCTTAATTATTTAAGTTCTTTGTGAGCAAACTTTTTAACAGATATCAATCAACGTCCACACTCAGATCCAGACACTTGCAATTTAACACGTCTCAACGGTAAGTTAATGTTTATATATTTTTCATCGTTACAATTTTTATCCGGACAAAATGATTATGTTAATTTTTTATCATCAAGTATAATATTTCTCCAAAATGTATCCTTTGTCTTGAATATAATGTTTGACTCGTAACTGTTCGCCAAATTTAACATTTACTGTATATTTTTGCATTTATTTTCAGTATTTAATGTTTATTAAACGCAAAAATGATTACTCGTGTCGTATATACCATTTTCAAACGTGCTCAAATAAAACGAGAAAAATCAGTTTTTTGTATCGAGAACTCGTTCCGTGTAATTGTCACTTATTTATTTTACTGTCACATTTTCTCTTTAACTGAGTAGTCTCAAATGATGCAGTTTTTATACATTTTCATATTTAGCGTAGAAAACGCATTAGAAATATAGTAACGTTATTTTATATTATTTATAGTCAATTCACAATGTTAATTGTGGAGGTTAAAAGACATTGTAATTTGTTTTATCAAAAACTGTTTATTCCACTTTTTGTAACGGTATAACCCTACCGGTTCCAAGGCTTTCACCTCATCATCACGGAGCACAAATAAGACCTAATTTGTGCTCCCCTGATGACGAGGGAAAGCTTTGGAAACGGTAGGGTCATACATACCGTTACAAAAAGTGGAATAAACAGTGTTTGATAAAACAAATTACAATAACGTTATTTTGTATTGTATTATATTACACTTTCGTTGTATACAGTACAACCTGACGAGTTTATTATACGGCAATCTCTTCTTATCAATTAGAAAGGTTTAAGTGAAAAACAGACTGGAAAACTTTTTTTAAATGTGTGTACCCACAAGAATCGAACTCGCAACTCTGGGTTGATAGACAGTCGTCTTGCCGACTAGTCGATTTTCCTCTTAAGCCTAGAAAAAGTGCAACGTTCTATAATTATCATATACTCGTACATAGATAGCATTTGATTTAATTGAATTATTTATTTATTTGTTTATTACAATGTACGTCTTATATCCGTCATTAAAAATAATTACAATAGTAATACTCAAATTAGAATTTTGAGTACGCATGAATATAAAATCAACGTGTCACGAAAAGCATAAACATTGACACGAATCGTTCACAAAAAATATCAGAAAGCAGTACGTACCATACATATAATACAAACACGAGACAGCCCAAGGCTCAGGAGATTTGGAGTTGTAAAACGATTTGAGAAAATTGTTTATAAAACTTTTCAGGATAAAAATTATATCACCTCGTTTTATGTTGAGGCGATCGATAACTTAAACATTTAATTAAAAATCACTTATTTATTTCCTCTTTTAAGAATACATCTCGATTTATCCGCATAAACTTGACCAAAATACAGCGGGCGTAACAAAATGTTGTCTGACCTCAATAAGGAGTAATATATCATTACACAGCGTCCCACCACTGACCAAAAGCGACCGGGCAGACATTATGTGTATCGTGAAGGGGTATTATGTTGATAAATAGTCCAATTTCGTTGCAGCAAGCCACTCGCCAAATCCGAATGCAACAATGTCTTCAACTGCATCAATAATATGTTGCTTGGTATTAAAATGCACCTCAGACCCAATGGTCACAGCATCCACATATTGTGTGACCATTCAAGCCACCATAATAACGCCTTCATTATATGATAGATTCAATATTATTCATATTATATGGTAAACTAGATGTAGAATATGGAATACCATGTGTCATTAAATCCCACACTAGATTAAAAAGGGCAGACAAACAATTTAAAAAATATGTTTTTAATAGCATATTGTTTTTTTTCATCATTTAGCGTTCGTGCGTAAGACAGGACTTACGTAATATAATGATATATTTTTATTCTAGATTTTAAAGTTAATACTGTGTAGACCTATACAATTCATATACATATTCATACATATAATATAATATAATATAAATACCCGCAGAGTAGTGATACTAACAAAAAAATAACACACATTAAAATCTAATGAATATAAAAAAATACTAATAAATTGACGACCTACGTGGCTTAGTCGATTAGACGCTTAACTTTTTCCGATAGTACCCATTAAAAAAAAAGACCTATTCTAACAGCAATACTCACACGCGCTTGTTGTGACTTTACGTGTAAGGTCGTATTTCCAATATATGAGATGATCAACCCCGAGTTTCGTGCTTACTCCAGTGTTTCTGAACAAAAAATCTAATAGGTTAATTAATGAGATCGATGACAATGTAGTATTGGCCTCGCTCTTCAATAAGCCTGAATCACCTGTTCGGATATGTTGAAAGGTGTATTATAATGTATTTTGTGTACCTTATTGTGTGACTGAGATACTGTAACTCATATACAGATAATATGTACAATAAGTGATTCAATTAAAATATAAATATGATTCGTGATAAATAAAAAAACAAATTTAATTAAAATGTATTGTTATCGATTTAGATTGAACAGTCTGAAAAAATATAATATCAATTTACAAATTTGACAATTTCCACAGGCTAAAATAGTCAAAATATTCGTCATCGTTGCTGGGCCTCGCAATCGAGAATCCCCTCACAATTCCATCGTCAATTCAATTGGAAGACGAAACTGTGTCGTGGAGTTTTTTTTTGTTTCTTATTGAGTGAGCCATTGCACACCAGCAAACTCACCGACCTCACCGCTGTACTGGATCCGATAGCACACCGAAATGAGACGATCGGAGCACACAGTTTTTTCTCTTTTTTTTTTGTAAGAATAAATGTGACAAAGTCATTGGTATTCTTATACCCCCGAAAACTAGACGAAAAAATGCCTGTGTCATTCGAAGGGAGTAGCACAGCGCTGGGTTTGGACCAGCGACCTTCCGCACGGAAGTCTAGTGCGTTACCGCGCGGCCACGCATCAAATTTTAAAAGCAAAAATAAAAATTAGGAAGTGTTACGAAAACTGCTGTTAGAAATTGCGATTGAAGTTCTCCTTTAAACCACATTTAAATAAACATGAATACAAACTACAAATTTTCGAAAATTGAGATTTAGTACGACATTGACCAAAACGCATATGACACAATGAAGATATCGTTAATTTGTTCGTTAAATTATTTATTTATTACCTCATATACTTCCACGAAATGATAATCAAAGAGTATTTATTATCAATACATAAAACATTAAAAAAATGTTTTAGAAAACAATTCAATCATTATGTAACATTTCAAGTTCGAAAACAGATAGATCACTTGTCTTAAGTTATCTCCGCTTAGCACAGCATTAATAAATTTTATCCGAACAGGTATTAAGGAAGCATGAATATCCTTCGCGAGTAACGAGTATGTTTATTAGCTCTGCCTTAACTTTGCTTAAGACTGTAAGATACAAAACAATTTTTCATTAAATTTACTATGGCAATCCTTCGTGACTGAGTTTGATTGTCAGTCATCCTGTAGATAGAAGATGACTGTACGTGTACTGTATGAAAGCTGTTGCACTTCAGCAAACACACAGTCTTGACAGGTCTAACCCAAAGTTTTGATGACAAGGAAATAAAATTTTCAAGATGATCGGAAGATTATATTTGCTGAATCCTTTGAATAGGCAGTTTTAATATGGTGCTATTTTTCTGCAGCTTAGTAGCGCTTTAAGAGTTTATGATAGCATATAGGCTATAGAAAATATAAATTCAGATATAAACTGTTCTAAATGTTGGTGACCGTGGTCTAACGGTTACCATTTACGACGAGAGCCCTACATTCGATTCCTGACGAATTCACTTCCGGACTGATCTTAGACCATTTATTATGGATTCTACACAACTATAATATAAATGCCATAAAATGGTGATTTACAGTATATATTTTTTTCTTACACGAATTACTGTATACATGGCGCAAATTTGAACACTCAATTTTTACTGCAATTGAAGCTTTTTATTTGGTCATTCTATTTTTACATATAAGTATGATTTTTAACCAGTATTTTCTGTTTATTAAAAAAGGTCTACGCATTGTATACTTTTATTATGACGAAATATCAGTTATTTTTTTACGTTTTTTAATTCGGAAAAGTGAGAAATCGTGTATAAAAGTTTATAATGTTATATTTAAATTGTTGAAAACTAAATGCAACACAATATTTCACTTAAAAACCAAGCAAGTGCGAGTATTTTTTGACAGCTTAAATTTCATCAAATGATTTGACACAAAAAAAGTTCCCCCATTATCCGTCTTCCCAACATCCCTTCATATTTCCTAACCGCAGATTAAATAATTACATTTGATATATTCAAATAGTAAAATAATTCTTGTCTTCTTTTCATATAAAAATTCAATATTTCAATATGATATTCTAATGTAAATATTTCATATAATACTGGAAACCAAATTGTTAAAAAAACTTTTTTTTAATTTTGGCTATAAACCTGCCAAATTATGCATTATCCAGTGAAATATTTGAGTAAATAAACAAATTAAAAACTGTAATAAAACGTGCTATTATAAAATGTTCGATTTGAAAAATATTTAAATTTAGCTTGTTTTGGTATCGTGTTTCACAGGCTTAAGTATCGACTCGCCTGCCTCGTTTACTTGCGCCGTGTGTACGGTGTTCTCGATTTGTATTGTCCATCCATAGCGCTCACGTGCGGCACACGCCGTCTCCCCATATGGAATATCAATGACAACTTCCTTTACTTTGACTTCACTCACTAATGATACAGTGTAGAAGCACGCTGCCTTCCTTTTAACACTAGTGTGCCAGCGAACGTCGTCGTGACACTAAACAAAACTACTGTACATAATTATGCTGATATATTAGTTACACTCATTTTGTTAATTATAACCTATTATTTACTGTCTTAAAAGAAACATACGTTTGAAACATTATAACAGTTTTACATTTTTTTAACACTTCATTGTAAATTATCGATCTCATCCAACCAACCAGATAAAAGAAAATGAAGGAAGTTGGTCGCAAACAATATTCAAATGATTCGAATTATGTAGTTTTTATAAATATGTAAAACGAAAACGATTTAAATGTATGTTAAGTATTTTCAGAAAAAGAACCTACATGAAAACTATACTGAAATTATTAAAAACCCTATGGCCTAGTTAATAGGACACTTTATTTCAGCTAGGGGTAGAATATAAAATTAATAAAAGATTCTTAATCAGACAACAATGCTCGCACGCATTAGATGTGCTCGAATATTATTGCTTCTTCTCGTACGGTTGTATTACTTATACAAGCGATTACGAACAACGTGTTCTGTGCCTACTCCAGTGGGTCTAAACCTGAAGATAATTATGTATCCCGGTCACTCTCAATATGTCTAAATCGCCAATTCGAATTAGTTGAAGGGTGCCATAAGAATGAATGAGCTGAAATTATTTTATGGTGTTTAATATCATGGATAAAAGACCCTTGAATAAGAAACAAAGTTTTGAGCCTGATTAAAAATAGTTATTTCTTCATTTATTGCAAGCACAGTGAATGCCTATTTCAAAAGAATATGTTTATCTTTTAATTATATAAAAGTTGTCAAGAAAAAAAATATATAGAAGATTGCATAATTTTTAGCAGATTTGTATTGGAATTTTTCGTAAAAATACAAAAACATTAATCATTATTTATACAAGTTGTCCTCTTAAAACTCTACTAATTAAAGTTTGTCTTTATCATCCCCGCTTTTTTGTATATTTCACTTAAAATATTACACCGAAGAAAAAAACAAGTACACAATTAACACATTGCATAAATGTCAAACAAAATTAACACATTGCATAAATGTCAAAAAAAAATTGAGTAATTAATACAATAATCATACACATTTTACTTAGTTCAATGACGTCAATGTCTAGTTTGAAGTATATTAAAGACGATCTCCGTGGCCTGGTTAGTAAGACGCTTGTCTCCCAAACCGGGGATTGCGGGTTCAAATCCCGCTGGAACCCAGATTTTTAAAAAAATCTTGCCTGGTTTTCACTTAAGGCTTCTTTAAAATATTTTTGGTTGGTTGGAAGAGATTACCTCATGGCGATAAGCCCGCCAGGTTGTACTGTATACAACGAAAGTATAATACGATATAACGACCTGCGTAGCCTAGTTAGTAAGACCCCTGTCTTATAGCCCGAGGGTTGTGAGTTCGATTCCTGTTTGTATCCGATTTAAAAAAATGGGTTCCTATTTGATTTTCCCTTACATACATACTATCACGCCATTTTCCTGCCGGCTTAGGCAGAGAGGACAGAACGCACAAACTTTCATATCTTGACACGCATATTTACTTAAGGCCTCTTTGACATCTTCCTGGTTGGCTGGAAGACATTGCCATATGGCTATACATCCGCCAGGTTGTACTGTATACAACGAAAGTGTAATACAATATTATGCACTTTTTTAAATTAATGTACACAATAAAGAACTTTAATATTATTCATAAATGTTATCATTTTATGTGCTGATAAAAATGGGGTAGAAACTGGCATACAATCACGGATTCAAAATAGCATCAAAGTACCTGTCGCACTTAATACGTTTCCTATTAAGTTTTTGTCCCGGAATACGAAACTTTGGATATATGTTATCTAGAACACGATAATAAAACAGGTTGATGTTCATTTGGAATCTACATAGGCTTCAAAAATTTTTAAATAAAGTTCTCCGAAGTATTAATTTTTGGACGAAAAGCTGGAATGACTGCCTTCATATGGAGGCTGAGATTGAGCGAGAAAATCCATAGGCTTACAAAACAATCACTCATTACAAGTGGCATAAGATCACGAAGCTTGCCTGTATACTATACGTTATCTGACCGACTAATGTTATATTTAATACAATGCAATATGAAGAGATAAAAACGCCATTGGGTATGCTGAGATAGTGACTAGAGGATAATATCTCACACAACCTAAGAAGACAACATGGAAGGCTGGATGAATAAAAAAAGTAACCAAACAGTTTTAAAGGAAGTTTTACAGTGCGATAATGATGTACAAGAGTTATATAACCATCGAAGTAAAGTATCTTAGTAATAGAAGGGTCGAATATTTCTGATTGCTGTACAATTTCTGCAAAGATTTCACCTTTCAGTAAAGTGCCTCGAACGTTGTTAGATAGTTTACTTCGATCCTTTCCTTCCTCCTTGTTTTTCTTAAATGTTGTGTGGTAAGGCTAAGATTTTACTTAAGTTATTTGAAATAAATATTTTATTATGCGTAGCAAGTATTAACGATATACATTTCTACCGTTTCCTACAAATACACATTAACTTATTGACTAACGATGTTTTCACGGTTCAGCGTGACCGCAACTGCACGCATTATTATAAAATACCCGGTGTAGCCGCAATGACAAGATCGACTTAATGGTGCAATTGCATCACTGCATCAGGCGTAAGCCTTTTTAAATGGTTCATTCAATATTTCTCATTCAGTCCCTTCGCGTTTATACGCTTTCATACACGGAACTCCTTCAGAGCTTTTTGTATCTTAGATTTTATGCATCAGCAATTTACATATTGCTACTCCCTGTAGTGGCAAACAATTGGGTGTCGATTATTCATATATTGAAATTTACTTACAGCAAAATTGAATTACGTGATTAGATAATACATTAGTTTGTGTTAAATAGATTACGGTTACAGCGCTGTTTTGTAATAAAAATAAGCCTCAATACTCATTTGCCAAGCTCGGTTTAAAAAAATCTTGTCCCAAGAATTACCAATACATTTTGTGGGAAAATGATGATTTTTGTAATATTGGTCCTCCAAATAAAAAAAAATATAACATAACCTCGCTTTCTCACTGTCAAAGATCCAACAGATCTTTGACAGGGAGAAAGCGAGGAGTGAGGAACTTTGTAGGTCTTCACATATGCATGTGAGCGAATAACTTATGTGGATGTGGAGCGTGTAATGAGGAATTGTTGGACTGTTATTGATGTGGTTGTTGAAATTATGATGCGGTTGAAATAACATATGTGGTAGCTTGAGATTTAAATATTTGTAAGGATATAAATCCGTAACGTGAATGTTTCAGCTCAGTATTTTAGTATTGAGGGTAAATACGAGAATATAACTCGTTTTATTTAGGAATGAAACCATTTCGTCAAAAGCCTTGCCTAATAAAGTAACTCGATAAATTTACAACACGAAGAGATTTTTCAATTGGTACGTACTTGTACTCTCAAGTTTGTAAATGTTGTATTATAGATAATGCAATAATAAATAAAATAAATGTTTGTAAACCGCTATAAATAAATTCATGTGGGATGAGGTCATAAAATAAAATTAAAAAGTAGGTATAGACGATACTGCCTATGATATGGAGACAGATATCTAGATTATTTTGGGCATGGTGATTATGATGACGATCTACATTTCCTAATTGATAGATCGTTTGACTTCTACTCCGGGGCCTCGGATTCGATTCCCGATGGAATAAAAAAAAGACCTTTTTATATATTTCAGGTTCATCATCGTCATCATCACCCTATATAATACAACAGAAACACAAGGCTGACATAAAACACTTTCATCTCTGTCACACCACGTTCTCCCACACATAAATATAATGAAAAAAAAATGTAATCGTCTATGTCTCATTTTTCACATTTTAATATATTCAATGATCAAAAACTCTCCACACCCATTTAAATAAACTAGAATTTATTTAGAAAATATAATGATTTCTTGCCTTTTACATCTTAATCAAATAATTCATCATAACCAATAAATAACGTTTTTTTTAGCAAAATCTTTTTTGATTCCCATAATTTTTGCTCGCCAGATATTTCTATGAACAGCTCATTAATGATTTGTTCTCTCATTATAAATCATATTTTCCAACACATTTAAAACGAGTTCCTCAACATATTTTAATGCAAAACGAAACACAAACTTGCACCCAAACAGAAAACTTTCATTGTTTTTAAAAACACAATTCGCTGAGCTCAATATTCATGGGAATATTAAAATGTTTTTCTTAATGACTCGCGTATGTTTTATGGTTTTTTTGTTCTTTCAATTTAAACATGGAAAGGAAATTACCTTTATTAAGAATTACGACCGAGCATCCGTCGTAAAACGTGCTCAGCGTTCCGTTCTTTCTAATCGTAAATAATATTATTGTTAATCAAATCGTTTTTTTTATGTTGTGCAAAGATTTGATTGTGGAAGGTGATCATCTCTTTACTTGATTTGTTTATTTTCGTAGAGGCAACAGGATTCAAAATGATCACTGCCTAATAAGTAGGCACCTTTATAAAATCTATATCAATAAAATTCCTAAATGTAACAATACGTTTTAGATAAGAGAGAAAACCCTTGACCGCATGAGTATACTATACGCACCACATTAGATCGTATCTCAAGTACTCGTATAAATGTCCACCACCATGTCACATCTGTCGCACTATTTTAGTTAAATATATGAATTTGTTGCTCAAAACTTCTAAAATTTAGTACTTTAGTAGTATTCCACGTATTTTTACTCACTTTTCCCTTTAAATTGTCGTTAGCACAAATTACCCTTTTTATAGCACGAAATGTCCACATAATTTAAAGTAAGTATATAACTGAGAGTGTATTAAATTTTATTACATTCAGTAATATTCCTAACACACACACATGTAGATAGTTTATATTTCAAATACATTATGATATTTTTTCTTGTTCTTAATCAATACTAGAATATTTATCAGAGTTTCAGTCTGGTTTTAACTTGAGTTATATTTGACGTATTTCTAGTTGGCCGGAAGAGATCGTCACATAGCAATAAACCCGCCAGGTTGAACTGTAAGCAACGAAAGTATTATACAATTCAACATATCTGTAGGCTAGCTGATAGACCAGTTGTCCAACGATTTCAGCCTAATTAACAGAAAGTTTGCTATCATCCCGATTTCGTGCTTGATTCCGAATAGTTTTCAATAAACCAACAAGAAATTCAGTTTATTATTTTTTATTTGTAAAATCTATATTGTAATTAATAAAAACAAATTAAAGGTTCCAGTTGACATATTAAATTACTTTTATTTATTCTTTTGCCCGAACTTATGTTTGTGACGTGACTAAAAAGTGAAAATAAATGCTGAAGATATTAAAGCGTTGTGTAGAATATGCGAAAAATCAATGTACTACAAGATAAAGAATAAGAACATTGAGAAAAATTGCGGATTGAAAGAAAATGTACTGCTTAAGATTAAGAAAGGGAGATTGAAATGGTTAGGTCACGTAGGAAAAATTAAAAACGAAATATTTAGAAACATGATGTATACAAGTAATATAGAAGTATAATAAGTTTGGTAAAACTTAAAAAACGTGACTTGACCAAATAAATCGAATTCCGAATGAGAAAAGAGGGAAGAACCTTTATAATATTATGAATAAAAAGGTTTATGGACATGGTAGAAGGGAAATATGTGTGACATTATGAAGTCTATCATATATGCTTTTTTGCCTACCCAAATATGAGTATAAGTGATGATGATTAATTTACTGGTTTTTTTTATTACAACTCGTATAATAACCAAACAAATATTGATTCTCACGCTTTATAAATTATTATTGTAAATACACAGCAATATATCTCTTCATCGAAATATAAATTGGTCGTACAACATTTGTGCGAATAACCATTTATATGTTAATTCCGATTCATAAAAGAAATAAACTTCATCAACCATTAAGTATTTACAATTTATTTAATTCATTTATGGTGTACGTTAAATTATGTGGAAAATATTATAAATAATATATACATACAAGGTCTTTTTCGAATAAATTTTATAAATTTGTTGGTGTCCACATTGACTAATGGGAGTAAAGCTTTGACGTGAGAGAAGAAAGATAAAAGTTAGATTAATTATGTAGGAATCGGTGCTCGAAGAAAAAAAAAGTGAATGGTAAAAGCACATTTTATAAAGCGCCGTTTAGATAGCATAATTTCCTCAAGGGCTCTCTTACTCAGAAATCGAACTCACTTTTATGGACAGATAAAAAATACGAGTATTACAAAAAATAAAATTAGTTGAGTGTAAAGACAGGAAGTGTTTACTCGTAGAGAAGAACGTGGATGAAGATATCATAAATAAATACATAGATAAAATAGATAATTTAAGAGCGATGAAGAAAGTAGCGTTAAAATGGTTAGGAAACGTAGAGAGAATGAATTACAAAATAATGAGTAAGCAAGTATACAAGTGAGAACTTCATGGCGTGCGTGAAAAACATATACTGAGGCAAACGTTACTTGATCAAATAAACCAGTTTTTGAAATAAAGTAAAGTGAGAACTATAGATAAGAGTAAAAGAAGATTATATGTGAAGAGGTGTATGATTGTAAAGGAAATGGAAGTTGTGTGTTTGAATAGAAAAGTATGGAGATTTGTTCCCTTTATTTACACTGCAAGGGGCACGGCGTCATGATATGTTACGTATGTACTCGTATTATGAAAGTTTACGATAGGATATTCAGTCAAAAAAATTCCGTTCATTTCTATTTCTTTTTATCCTTCATGTTACATATTGGAGCAGTACTTAATACAACTTCATCCTTGCTCCCTTTATTCCGTATTCTGGTATACGAGTATATCGCGAATTCACGTATTTTTCTCAGTGCGCGCATTTCTATAGCATTTGTTCGGTTCCTTTCAGTCTTCTTACACATCCACGTTTCATATTTAAATTTTGACAGAAATATTGCTGTGAACCATCATCATCTTAACATACTTGTATATCAACATTGTTCGGTTTAAGTATATGTATTGGAGTACCCCATCGACTTTGTTTCATATCGCAACTCGTCTATTACTATTAGAAAAAGACTACTTGAGACTCAAATAGATTTTCGTCGGTATTAAATTTTTTAAATGGGTCTCAGTTTGGTTTTCACTAAATACCTTAACATATTCTAATCGGTTGAAAAGAATGTCACATAGCTAAAAACCCACCAGTTTGTTAGTTTAAAACAAATTTTCCGTAAATAAAATATAAAATTTAATCTTACATCAAGAGGGATAACCAATCAACGTACACGTACGAGTATATGTATTCCTTCCAATACTGTAACCCACTTCTTCTTGACGATATTATACTCAAACCTCCGCCAAGACTTATTCTAAGCCAGCACTGAATCATTGGAGGCTGTAAAGCGTATTTACGAAGAATGATTGGTGACCCTGTTATTGTATATCCGGTGTTGTCAAGTCCGAGAGCACACTCAGCTGGAAACTAGGGCCACTGAACCGGATGCGATTTGTCCACGTTTTTTTTTTGTTATGATTCTTGCCGTAGTGGACTGCAGCTTTGAACATGTACGTATGTAGTCAGTCAACTGTTTGTTATTATTACTTAATACGCGTACATAGTCGTTTATCCATGTGTTCTTAGAATATGTATCATTAAATCTATTTGAAAGTTTTTATTGCTCGTCTTTCTGAGAAGGACGCGGAAGTCCGTGTATGTTGCATTTACTAAATGTATATTTTTCTTAGACTTCTAGTATCCGTCTTCAAAGGTTATTGGTGACTTTCAATTGATATTTTTCATTTTTTCCCGGTTGACTTTACAACTATGATAAGTATGCGACAATATACAATTATTTTACTATTTATTTTTCTGTATACAGGTTTATGTTTGCTTATATTACTTTTTCATTCTTCAATACCTTAATACAATAATTATCGGCTTTAGTAGTCTAGTTGATAAGACGCTTGACTTCCACTAGGGGGTTCGATTGCAGATGGTGTTAAAAAAATCTTATTTTTTTATAACCTGGTCTAGTAAATACTTCGTCTATTTTATAGTTCATGCGTTAAACGTATGCGAATGTTGTCACTTGTCCACGTACGGTAGTATTTCCTTCAGTCACGATGGAATAATGTGAGTAACTCAGTGGTTCTTAACCAGTAGATTCGTTTATTGGAACCGAATACAATATTATCTCCCGGTCACACTCTTGAAATTTTTTGTATTATCAATCGGATATCTTGACGAATACCATACGAACATTTTTTTAAATCTTAATTCAATACTATTATATCCTTAAGATTATCTTCAACAGTAAATATCTTGTATAAAATTAAAATGATTTATTTTTTGTAGATTTTGTTGAATTTACAGGATATCCATCCAAACATCAGAGACAGCAATACCGATGCCAATACTTCGGTTAATAATATTTTTTTAATTTTATTTATTTACACTCCCTAAAATTTATATTTTACTTTTAAATCTCACTTCACCTGAATGTACGCAATATATTAACCACATTTTATGTGGTTAATATATTGCATACATACAAATTAAAAAAGGTTTACTCCTTTTATTGTCTTTTTTCCCTCAAACATAAATATACAAAATTTTAAAACGATTAATATAAAAAAGTCTCAATTTAAAATAATTTCACGGCGAGTTGGTCCATCCTAAATGCGATCAAATTTATTATTAGTATCATATTACTGTACAAACCACACATATAACTCTTATTGTGGTCAAATCCGACCTCGACTCCTTAATCTCACGTCCCGGACCATAGTTGTTGGTTAAATAATAATAACAATACTAATATATTATGTGGTCCATTCTAAAGAAGATGCAGCTTCTTAGAATTTAAGCGGCAAGATATATTTTTAGGTACCTTCTAACAAATATCGAAACGATGAGGGACGCCATACAATATTGAGTCACTGCGTGAAAAGCGGCGGCCTTTTAATTTTATTGTCTTGTATTCAATACATTTAAAAATACTTTTTAACTAAGTGTGAGATACTTCAATGCGTTTCTTGCCTTGAGAGAACTCAGGGGTTTTCATTTTTTTTAAACTAATCATTTAATATAAATATTTTTTTTTGTAGCCAGAAATAAAACGTATATACGTAAACCACTTTCAAATTATAAGTGTTTACACAAAACACGTCATATTTAATACACAAGTATTTAAAAATATTCATTATATGCTATCTTCTTATAATCTTATAAATATACACGAGTATATAAAAAAAACATATAATCAAATTCAATCAATAATTCAAAAATAAGATATGCGAACCTAAGAAGCCGCTTGAAAAACTCTAAGTATGCCATTTACCTTACTATACTACAGAAGTAGTCGATTATACACCTTAGGCCTAGGCTCTTAAAATGACAGCCTAGCCTATGATACCATATGGCTCAGTTCATCGCTCCCCTATCTTCACGTCGTCCTTGGCTGTCAAACTTTGGAACCAACTGTCGTAAGACTCTTACATTCGTGGATTTGCATCAAATAGCGGCATAAAAGTATTACATATATTTCAACGACGACATGTGTTTCTCTATAACTCTTATTTTCGTGTCCTTTTCCAGTCTAGTAACACTTATGATTTTTTATTATTCTTTTCATTTGTTTTTTTTATATTTTAAATGTGTATAATATTTTTTTCTCTTTTTGAAATATTTTTGTAACCTATCACCCAGTAATGAGCATGAATCTGCGTAACTCTTGATCTTATTGATTAGAAGAGATTACCACCATACGGTGAAAAACTCGTAATTTGCAAACGTTTGCAGTGAAGTGTCTGTATGAATGAATGACCGTCGAGATAACTGGCACTTCAATCCATCTAAACATGATGGTTTAAACCCTGCAACACAACCGATCTTACTTTAAAACAATAACTCTTCGATTATAGGGACTTCAAATACCATAAAATACAATGTAATTTGTTTTATTAAACACTTTTACAAAAAAAAAAAAAAAAAAAAAGTGGAATCAACAGTGTTTCATAAAACAAATTACAATGTCTTTAAACCTCCACAATGTTAATGCCTAGCTATAAATAATACATAAAATACAACTTGAACTTTTACCTTTTGGGACACATGGAGTATGTGCAGAAAGTTAGGAAATTAGTTAGAGAGTTTCTATTTTATTATTAAATAAAATTATTACAATTTCAAGGACCACAAAACCAAAGTTGAACATTCACGACTCACAAGCTGTAGATTCGAATCTATTAATTCTGAGAGAACGGGATTCGAAATTGTCTCTATGCTTTTTGGGTCGAATGAAAAAACCTGTCTTCTTTTCAAGGGACAGGTTGTATTCATTTATTTTTTTCGTGGCTGCTACACCCAAAACCTAGGTATATATAGCTAATAATATAATACAAATAAAATAATGGGTACAGACCCGCTGGATTCATTCTTAAATAATGTTATATTTTGGATAAGGCTTCAAAAGGATTTTATGACATTGCTTTTATCCAAGATATCAATGGTTGAAGTTAACACTGAAATTTAATTGATTACGGTGATATTTATTTTTATATTTAATTACTTAAAAAAACAATTATATTTAAAACTAAAGCAATATAAATAATTTGACGGTTGATAAATGAGGTGATATTCTCACTTTTATTATTTGTTAATAATATAATTTTTTAGCTTGTAACAAACTTTCCAATTCCAGAAATTAAAAACATTGTTTTGAAGTAGATAATTACAAAGTATATAGCAATTTTAGAAAATGGCGATAACATGCCTTTATTTTATTTCTTATCGAATCCAATTTGTGCTCACCAATAAAATGAAATTGAAAACTCAACTTACAGAATTTAAGTTCTAATATTATACACTTAAATTATTAAATGTTTTAAATTTCTACTATATTTCCAATGAGTTCTAAAATTTTCCGGCCTGAATAAGTAAGAGCGTGTATGGATAGATACCAAGTCGGTAATTGCATGGGCAGACATGGCCGGCGTGATATCTGTCCACACACGATCTAATTTCCAGCCTGAATAAGTAAGAGCGTGTATGGATAGATACCAAGTCGGTAACTGCATGGACAGACATGACCGGCGTGATATCTATCCACACACGATCTAATTTCCGGCCTGAATAAGTAAGAGCGTGTATGGATAGGTACACCAAGTCGATAATTGCATGGTCGGGCATGGCCGGCGTGATATCTGTCCACACACGATCTAATTTATCGGGCTACAAACTTTTGGATCTTAGTGGTAAGTTTAATTTGTCGTTACGCCGTGGTAAGCATACTTTCTCAACATCCCAAGCACGATTCCCGTTTGATCCCCGGCTGGTTTTATTTACCACTAGGCAAATTCAGATGGAACGATGTCTAAACATGTTTAAAATTGGGATAACAATAGTGAATAGTAATTTTCCTATTAATCTAACTGGTGTTTGAACTGCTGTATAGATTATTACAATATAACGATGACATCAGATGATAAGTGGAGTTGGTTGAGAAAAACACCCGAGTCAATTTTTAAACCTTTTGCCTCTCATTAGTAACGAAATGATTATCTCAACAAACAACTTTTGCCTCTCATTAGTAACGAAATTATTATCTCAACAAACAACTTTTGCCTCTTATTAGTAACGAAATTATTATCTTAACAAACAACTTAAGCCTATTTGTGAAACATGCCGTCTTGACCTGGGTACATAATATAAAACGCATTTTACAGAACACGTGCCAGAGTACAGAGGAAAATATTTTTCCATTAAGTTTTTTGCCCAGCAAACAGCAATATTACAAGATGATTACAGCCCTGGTGATTGCTCTTCACGGCCTCGGGGTTCGGTCTCTGGTCCGCTGGGATCATGTTCCTCTAGTGCACACCATGCCGCTAGGCTCTCCGGCCAATTTCAGGAAGGCTGAAAAAATACTAGACAACGGAGATTGATATTTCCATTGCGGTTTGCTTTAGGTAATATTTTATCGTCAACATCTTATGCTACTAAATCATTTCATACCAGTGGCGCATTATACTTAATGAAAGTAGAGAAAATCAGAGGGGTTATGGTTCGAGAATACAAAAATGTGTGTGTTACAACATGTTTCCGTGTTTATTTTTTTTATTTAACGTTTTTGTTTTATTTCATACCTCGAAATACATCTCTATAGCTCCAAATCTTGACTTTGATCTACCAGTTTTGCAGGTTAATGAAATAAAAATTGATAATATATTTTACATCGTAATTTTACTGTTCAAAATTGATCCAACAGTGAATTTCAAAAATATATAAATTAGGGGTATGCGCTACCACGTATATATTGAAATGGGAAAAGGCCGCAAGTAGAAAGAAAGTTCGTTTTAATTTTTTGTCTGGTCAATTTCATCTTTTATTTTTTAAGCATCTGTTGAAGAAAATCAGAATATTTTTCCCAATTTTTTTTTATTAGATTTGGTTTGTAATATTTTCTAGCAGAATATAAATTTTTCCGGTAAACTTTGAAGTTTCTCGGGAAAAATGTTATATATAGCCCATTCCTCTCAGGGTCAAAGCCTCCAAAGGTGTTCACGCCCAAGTATGTAAACGCACAGTATATACAGGAAATTACCTATAATTATTTGACTGTATAATTAAGTGATTATGTCCGAATGAGCTTTAAGAATCTCGAACCAGTGGTTGGTTACCTTTCATATAGCGTGGGTCAGATCCACGATCTTCTATCTAAAGGTCAAAGACGGTCATGATTTGTTTTAATATCATTGGTAATTCTCAAGTACAGTAAAAGTGGTTGATTCAATAATATCATTACTTTTATCAAGTCATGTCGCTTTGATAGTAAAAAAATAATCCAGTTCTCCAACTTTAACACATTAAACCTTTATTGCTATTGTAAAGTTTTTCAGCCTTCCATAGTTTTTTTTGTACAAAAATCAAACTGTCTACTGTGTTTTTTTAAACCCTTTTAAAATTTGACCGTATTGATTAATTTAAAAATTATATTAAATGGCTATTTTAATACCAAACTCGAATAATAATCTTAATTGTGAACAAAAGATATGTGTTTAAAACCAAACGTTTGTAGGTACTTTCTAATAATGACTGATATTAATATTATGATTAACTTTTTCGGTATGGAACCTATTTAACAAAAACGAAACGACAAATAGTTGACGATATTCTCCTCTCTAAATAAATTTTACAATGTGCCTTCCGATGTTTTCCCCGAGTTTAGATTTAGGAATCTTAAAATAAAAATAATGTTTACCGGTCACACAAAATTTGTTTTCGATCTCTGCCTTCAGTGATACACAGAATTTTAATACATATTTAATATGTTAATTTAAATTCAATTTTCAAGCATTGACTTCACACATGGTACAAGAAAAGAGTGGGTGCCAAATATACTTCATAAATTACTTTAAAATCTTCTTTCAATGAGGATAATATAATAAATGTAACTTTAACAATAAAATTTGACATAAATTATAGCGATGAAACCCATTTTGCCTTTTGTACATACGATTTAGAATTTTTATTTCTACGTTAACATTCACTGAATTTTACGTATTTCATATCGATTTACGACCGTTTCTGTAACAAACTTAGACATAAATATAATAGATTATTTACCCACATAGAAATTATATCGTAAATCAAATTAATACTATATTTTGTATAATGTTTAATAGCTTTTATAGATTAGGCGACGTATTGTGTGTCGTAAGTAGACCTCGCTAAATTATGTATTAAAAAATAATGATGAAAATTTTTAGAATGTCTGAATAACGCAAACAGTGGTAAAAATATTTTCAATAATTCTTTTCACTTTTTCAATTAATCTTTTTAAATGTCTAGTATTTTAATTCCTTTATTTGCGATTGTAAATCCGATTTGGGAGAGATTAAAATTAAACATTTTTGTATTATTAATTTTTCAATTCTCTCTTTTCTCTTAAGACATCTAATATAAAATATGATAAAACTTAGGTTTGTCCCAAAAATATTAATTTTAATAGCAATCTGGTATTTTATTCCGATATTTCACCACGATATTTGCAAATAAAGCTGTGAAAATAATAGTTTAATTTCATTAGTTGAATCAGCTAATTAGAAATAATCAACTTTGCCTTGATTATTTGATACTAGTTTTGTATGATACCAATGTTATTTTCCATTCTGTGTCCAATTTATAATAACCAATATATTTTCTTGGTGGGACCTTTGTAGGTGTGTAACGCCACGGTATCAGGATCCGATACCGAACAATAGGTCATTTTATAAGGTTCCGAATAGGGTCCGTACAATTTCAGAGAGTATTTAGATCAAGGTTTTCTGTTTCCAAGAATTTATGTTTTTACAAAAACGTAATTTTAGTTACGAAGTAAATATTGTGTTAATTTTGAGAATCGAAATGAATGTGCACCAAATTCAAAAGGGACTATTTTTACACCTTTTGCAAGAATTTGGTAAAAAAATTAAATGCGTCGTACATTTTTCAACACTTTTTTATTTATTTATTATTACACATGGCAAGAAATATACATAATTTGCGAAAAAACAACAGGTAATTTAATTTGGACATACCATTTTAATGGATCTAGGTTTGTTGCCTTTCATTTGTCGTATCCCCAGTAAACTAGGCTTTGGCCTGTATCTCACTGAGGATATATAAATTAATTTTATTGTCTCTACAGTTAATAAATAAAAAGATACATCTTTACATAATATGATTACAATAATATAAAAATACGTCATGATTTCTTTGTGTATAGTGTTGTTTTAAATGTCGTTTTAAAATAAACAGTGTGGAAAACGATTTGTTGTAATTCTGTTTTTGATTTTTTTTCAACTCTTCTACTCTCGTAACTATGTTTTTTATTGGACTTTTGAAATATGTTTGTGCACTCAAATTTAAAAATTTCATATTTATTCAGAATAAATTAATTTAAATCAAATTTAAAACATATTAAAATGTAAACTAAAGGCTGCATATTAAACCTGCCGACCATCTTGAAAGTTTAACCTCCTTGCCGTCAGAACTTTGTCAGTGTGTGTTCGCTAAAGAGCAACAGTTTGCACACAATAAACCAATACATACACAGGTGTCATATATTCACTAAATGACTGACTGTCAGACTCGATTACGAGGAATAGCCTATTTAATTGAATAAATAATTGGAATGGATATTTCAGGTATTTTCTAAGAACCACTAAAAAGATACGTAATATTTATTTTTAGATTCACCTCACGCAGTTCAATGAGGATTCAAGCTTAACGTTTTATTCTTGGATCATTTTTTTAATATTGGATTACCCCAATTTTACTGTATACTTATTCCAACACATAACGGTAGTCGAATTACTGTGATATCTAATTGCTCATCATTCAGACTTATCGATGAACCATTATATTTTTTTCAACCAATCCAAGCAACGGTCGCCATCCACAGTCCAAGAGGCCTCACGACATTCCGCACACATTATAAATTTCGATCTCTAATCATGTGATTGACGTGCATCTCAAAAATAGCAGCATATTCCAGCCATGTGTCAGTGTCATTCGGAAAAATACACGCAAAAAAGATCCAAATCACAACTACACATTTTTAAACTTAAATATCAAAGGAGCATACTTCATTTCAATTTTAGGGTGTGAATTATTTTATGTACAAGTCATAGGTAAACTCAAGTAACAACATAAGGAAAAAATCATTAAACGAATTCTATCGGCAAATAAATGCTATTTAGTATTTATCCTCTTACTTAACATTCACCTGCTCTGCAGGAATATAAGTTGTTAACTTTATAAGAGATGGCTGTTGTCAACTTTTTAAGACCTGTGATTACTTACGCATCGAATACCTGGGCACTGTTTAAACATAAGTTGTCAACTTGATAAGACCTGTGATTACTTACGCATCGAATACCTGGGCACTGTTTAAACATAAGTTGTCAACTTTATAAGACCTGTGATTACTTACGCATCGAATACCTGGGCACTGTTTAAACATAAGTTGTCAACTTTATAAGACCTGTGATTACTTACGCATCGAATACCTGGGCACTGTTTAAACATAAGTTGTCAACTTTATAAGACCTGTGATTACTTACGCATCGAATACCTGGGCACTGTTTAAACATAAGTTGTCAACTTAATAAGACCTCTGATTACTTACGCATCGAATACCTGGGCACTGTTTAAACATAAGTTGTCAACTTTATAAGACCTGTGATTACTTACGCATCGAATACCTGGGCACTGTTTAAACATAAGTTGTCAACTTTATAAGACCTGTGATTACTTACGCATCGAATACCTGGGCACTGTTTAAACATAAGTTGTCAACTTAATAAGACCTCTGATTACTTACGCATCGAATACCTGGGCACTGTTTAAACATAGGTTGTCAACTTTATAAGACCTGTGATTACTTACGCATCGAATACCTGGGCACTATTTAAACGGTACGAAATTGTTCTCAATACCTTTATGAGAAAGATTTTCCGTAAAAAATATGGTTCAATTTACGGCATAAAGGGTTGGATAAGCTAACTTAGCAAAACATATACAAATTGCTAAGCTGCGTTGGCTTATATTGCATGCAGGACCAATGTTCTGAAAGGAAAGCTGTAATCAGCGATCTGATGGGGCGTAGGAAAAAAGGGGAGACCAAAGCTGAGAAGACAGGATGGTGTGACAAAGAACTGTCGCACATAGGGAGAAGGAACGCTGATGAGAGAGATAGGTAGTGTAAAATATTACAGGTAGCCATAACTCATCCTTGATTGTGGAGCTGATGATGATAAGCACACCGCAATAATAAATAACATATACGAGTATTTCACGATCATTTTCAATTTTATTAAAATCTCACTATAAACAAAAATGTACCAGCTGATGTTATAACACTAGCCTCTTGAGTGTACCTGCATTATCAGCATCTCAACACAGTTGAGGTAGTTTATTCCATTACACACATCAATAGACCAATCAAGGCGATTTTCATCCTGGTGCAAAATCACCTCTCTTTCATCCGGAGTTTAGTATTATATTGTATTACGCTTTCGTTGTATATATCAAAACCAACCAGAAAGATGTTAATGAGGCTTTAAGTGAAAACCAGACTGGAAGCCTTTGTAAAATAATTTGAGTTTCAACGGGAATCGAACTCTTCACCTCCGGGCTGAATGACAGACATCTTACTAATAAGGCCACATACTTTCCCATCTAGACACACGTATTTCGCTTCTTCCACATCCAAACACTTCAGTTACAGCACATATGATTTATCATACTTTGCTTTCGTTCAAAATATCAATCACTTGATCCAACCATACTTTCCTGCGTTTTCCTCTACCTAAATTGTTTTTTATTCAGTATTTGTTCATTCATTCGCACTACGAAAATGTTATACAATTTACCTTTAACTAGGTCTGTCTGCAAGACAGTTAATACTCTAAGACCGAGCCGATATCTAATCATATTGATAAATTTACTCAAATACCTTAAAACAGGTAGATTGTGGGTTGGATTGTTATTGCTTGCATACGCCCATTTAATAAATCGCATTTTTTATAGCCGCCTGTCGGACGATTTGATGGAAACCGACATTTGTTAGTTGGATGTTTGTTTGATATGTCGGACATCAGAGAGCTATCCCTTCAATGGATGCCGATGTTTGTTTGATATGTCGGACATCAGAGAGGAGCTATCTCTTCAATGGATGCCGATGCTAAACTCGAAGTTGGAATATGGAATCTATTCATTTTAAATAACTTTTGATTTGTCTGCGTGGTTATTTTTTTTTTATTTATAGCACGAAAACATTAAATTTATTACGGTTTTGTTTAGTCTTTTTAGAATTTCAGCTGGTAAAGTCACCGAAAATTTTTATAATTGCACATTTAAGATATTTTGATTTAGCATTACACGTATGACTGAAAGTTGCTCCAAAAGTTTAGGCTTGCATCATTTAAATAGAATACGGGTATCTTAAAGGAAGAGACAAAGTATCTAAGAATATCTATCAAATATGACCTGTGATATGTAAGCTAGTAAGGAAAAGCAAGATAACTGTGGAAGAGATGTATTTTAATTACCTTGGAATGGATACCAAAATCCACAGTGGCTTATTACAAACAGGTGAAAAAAAAACCTCTACATAATGACTTCCGTGGTTTAGTTGATAAAACGCCACTCTTCCATTCCAAGGGTTGGTTAGAAGAAATGGCCACATGGCAATATGCCTGTCAGGTTGTAAAGTATAAATGTCAATAGAAATTAAATTGGGAGTCTGTAAAACATGTGTTAGATCTGCAATTTTATATGCTATTGTAACTAGAGTTAATAATACATCACGAATGAAAGTACTCCTTACGAGTAGATCATAAAAAATGATTTTGATGAAATTTTATTCACTAAAATAAATAATAATTAAATTTATGATTAGATTGCCGATATGTTTTCACAGTAATGAAATTTGCGTGCATATACGAGCGCTATGTAAAACTAAGAAATAAACATGTCGAATATTAACAGCACAATTTGACTTTAAATTATATTCGGTAATTACAAACTTTTGGCAATAGCCCGACGGCACGGTTATCTTAGTTAAAGTAGACCGATCGATAAAGTGACATTCCAAGCTAGAAAAAAGCGCCGACTTATTTTGAAAGTACTCTGAAATAAAACTCACTTAAGTTCAAATAAGAGTGGGTTCCATGTTTCCAAATTAACAATGCAGAAAGCTCTTTACACATACATAACCCTGTCAACACGCGAAAGCACGACTGTAAATCGTTTTAGGTATTGTACGATATATACTTGAAAGAATCTCAGTATGAATCTTCTTCACGCATATAAATATATATATAATATTAATCGGAGCAATTTCTTGTACTGCTTTGATTTTCATCAACTTATTTAAAATTAATATGAAGAACCCAACCTCAAAAAATACTTGAAAATAACTCACTAAATATTCATCAACTAAAATAATTGTTCCAGGTACTATTGGTTGTGATGACCATACAGACGAACCACCCACCTGTTGTAAGGTGAATTGTGCCCCTAACTTATGTAAATGTAACAATGCCAATAGCGTATAGAAAGCTTACATATGTGATAGCAAAGATGATTGTGGTGATAACTCGGATGAGAGTTACGAGTATGATATATGCACGCATATGTGCCCCCACCTTTTCAGGTATCCAGTGGTTCAAATATACAGTTAATTTGAACACCCATTCCTCCCTTAAATGCTTTAAAAATGGGTTCACTTAAAAACACGTCATATACGCTAACCAGGTATCCAACTCAATGATGATTAATTTAAATATAATTCGAAGTGTTGGAAAGTGCAAGATTTTTAGTAATTTGGTTAAACTCTAATCATAAGAAATAATATATATGCAAGTTTGATTAAGTTCTGAAAATTTATATTAAGTGTAGAAAACATTATATCGCAAAATCTGCAATATGAACTCTATTTTTGTCTTAAACTTATTTCCATGTGATTATTATATTTTAAATAGTAACTTATTAATATTTACTTTTTTAACTGTGTTCAGATATATTTTTTGATCGACTATTTCAATTATAGACTTCTACAATATATGGTAAAATATATTTTTAACAAAATTTTTATATAAAATTAAAGCTTATAACTCATTCATTGACATACCACCGTAATGAAACTTGACCGTAAAAAAATTGCGTCACATTGGCTGCATTTGCTTAGCATAGGATACGCCACGACTATGCGTATTTCAAATTTGTTCAGTTTTATTATTATTTTAAAGAGCTCAAATGATACATAAAAAATAAAAAGCAAGAATACCTTATCTTTTAGAATCAGTTATGATAAAAAATCAACGGGAAAGGTCCATTACATGACTTCTAGACATATTTTATGAAGCCAATTTTATAACTACTTTTTAAGAAGTATCAAATAAAAGCGTTAAATTTCTTCGATCTCTTAAACCATTACTTTGTCGCCTCGGGTTAAATCAACACGAAATCAAAATTATCTGGTAATTTCCATCTATTATCATGTTTCACCAGTATTGTTTGTAAAACTGGTCAATAAATTTAAAAACTAGACCACTTTCTATTATATTCCAAATAAAACAACATATAAATTAAGTGATGAACAAAATACATGGAAAATAAAAAAAAATAAAAAATGGTTTGATGGCTTAGTTTTTTGGCATATACTTTAACTAACACAATTATTTATTTTAATGCTTCAAATCAAATGTGAACTGTACTTTGTTTTTTTTTTCAATATTCACATTGTATTATTGTGTCACACTTTCGTTATATACAGTGAAATCTGACAGGTTTATTTTTATATGGCAATCACTTCCAAATAACCAAAAAGGTGTTTAAACAAGCGTTAAGTGCAAAGTAGACTTGAACACATGAAAAAATCTGGGTACGAATAGGAATTAAATCCGCCACCACCGAGTTAGAAGACAGGCGCCTTACCAACTAGGCCATGGCAATGGAAGTCATAAGGGGTATATTAAAGATATAATTGAAATACTACTGGATATGACCACTCAGTTATCCAATTTGTAAAAGGCACATACTGTTTCTGATGTTGAAAAAGATACACATATAAGTAAAAATCAAATTAGATTATTTTTATAAAAAAATTGTGATAATTCATTTACAATACATCATCACTTGGACACATTTTTTTTACTTGGAAACAACACAAAATATTACAAAACACAATGTCATCAAAACTTTCTTTTCTACTTGAAACCACATTATTATACACAAATTAATAAGACCCTGTTAAGATCTCTTTTATACATCGTATTTAAAAAAACATTTATTTAACTTCAATTATAAAACATATTTTTATAAATAATTTATATTACAAACATTCGTGAGATTTTTATAACCATAAAATATGCTAAGGTGTAGAAATGGGGGGAAAAACCTGATATTCTGCACAGTAAATATTGCCAACCCATAAAACTCTCGACAATTCGCGGGATTTTGCGTGTTTATTGCGTTGCTAATAATAAAGCTTAAGATTTTTGCTATAAAAGAATCGTAATTGGTTATTAGTTTTTTATATAGCGAATATAATGTTATAATAAATTGGTATTATAAAAGAAAGCGGGCACTCAAAAGATAAACTTCACCACCCGTTAAGTTATTAACTAATGACATAACAGGTGAAAACCTCTTAGGTGGTGTGCTATGAGAAAAGGTTTTATTATCAAAACCATGCTTTAATATGAATAATTTGAAATATTTCTTGATAATAACACTCTAAAATAAGATTTCGTACTTAAGTGTTCCAGATTTTTATTAAAAAAATCAATGAACTGATCATTGGATATCTCGGAATAGATATGCGTCTGTGATGTATTGAAGACTTTGAGAAAGTTCGAATTAAAATATAAGTTCTTGTCTAAAGTGTATTATTTGTATTCAAAGAAGAACTTTCAAATACAAATTCGGAAAGAAAACGACAGATTTGAGAGGTTCATTTAACCTACCTAAAAAGGCGCACCAACATCTCTATCAATCAAGAATTACAGTTTATCAAAAGATTTTTACAAAATGAACGAAAATAATCCTAGCATACGAGTACTTTGGACTTGTTGCCAGAAGCAAGAGGAAGGTTTCTTATAAGATGGACAGACTAAATAAGGGGATTAACAAGATCATTTTTATACGCTGCATTCAACATGGTCCAGGACCAGAAAGGATTGAGATAGGTGGTGTATCAAATTCCATGTAAAATGGAGGGCCACCTCACTCAGTATTGAGCACACGTTGAAGAAAAATACCTAAAGAGAAACATAGCGTGATGATAAGTATACATTCTGACATAAAGTATGGATGGTAGGAGCTGAGGTCGGGTGTCCATTGGATAAAGCTGTCAGATAAAAGAAACAACGGGGGTCAATTTCTATAAAAAAAACTCTCCATAAAACGAGAAATTGTTCATACTACAGGAAAATATTCTATAAATTTTGAGAAAATGTCTTGAAGAAATAAGAATGGTTTCAGCTAAACTTATTTTAAATGAATCAATGATTATAGTCGGTTAATGGGTTAGCATTTTTGTGAAAGTCCTAAAATTCTAAAAACAATTCAGACACTAAAAACAACGTTCTAGAAACAACGCTTTGCATTGTTCAAAGCGATACACGAATTGAAGTTTATCTTTACAACATCTCACATAAATGAAAGGTTCGAACATTCGTGAATTGAAATAGAAGGGTCTACCAGTGAAATATATTATATTTATGGTTTATAATATCATATATGGGAGCCAAACAATGTGGAATTTTAAAATTTGCTCACGCATATTCTAACCAAATTGTTTTAAAACTACTGATATCAAATTTACTCTTAAACTTTTCTTTATCGTCACTGCTGACTTCGTGTTTTTTGTTTCCATAATTTTTTGCTTCGTATCTTTCGTTGGCATCGTTGTTGACTTCATATATTTCATTGTTGACTTCATATATTTCATTGTTGACTTCGTTTCTTTCGTTTGCTTTATTGTTGATTTCATTTGTTTCGTTAGCATAATTTATAACTTCGTTCAATCATTGACGATCTCTAGCGCCTAGTTGTTAAAACTCCTATCTTCCAAAACGGGAGTTGCAGGTTCGATTCTTGCTAGAATCTAATTTGTTTTAAAAGGGTCCCGATCTAGTTTTTATTTTAGCTTTCTCGAATAAATTTCTTGTTCGTTGGAAGAGATTGCCACATGGCAAAAAAAACCACCAGGTTGTACTGTATACAACGAAACTGTTCTACAATAGAAATATCCCGAAAATTATTATTTTAAATGAACTTACACGAGACGGTAAAAGCAAAGTAATGAGTAAATGAATCAGAAGGAGCTATATGAGAATATGTATGGATGTGGACGAAGCGAAGGAATTATAACGTGATATAATTCCTTCGCTTCGTCCACATCTATACATCCTAAAGTGATAGGAAAGTTTGGAGATATATCCTCTCTGCCTTCCCTCATAGCTAAATAGCTTAATGGTTTGTATGTATGTATGTTATGATACATATATGATATACGCGAGATAGTAAAATATTCGAGTAGCTAAGTAAAAAATATTTTATGTTGTTTTGAAACCTCGTATGGTAGTCCCGCAAACAACATCCATCAAACAGCAATAAACCTTACAGATTGGCATGTTGTGAATATGGACGGCCACACTGGCGGCACGTCGTCGTGTTGGTTGCTGGTGGGTCTTGCCGCTGTTGCTTGTCCATTCAGTTAGATTTGTTTGTCACTGGGTGTGCTTGGTGGCCACTGCCGGCAGCCATAACGGTACAGGCCAAGAGATAAGCCCGATGGACCGCCGCGAGACACGAACTAGCTATGGCCTTCTACTTCTGGAGACAAATCGGAACTCAAATCGATCACTTCATATGGTGAAAACTATTCAAATGTTAATCATTTCAACAAAATTTTGAACATTGTTCAAATTAATACAGTACACTAAGGTTTGACTCACTTGATACGTACTAGTAATTAGTTTTCATTAAGTTAATAAGAATTTTTGATAGAGAAACTAAATGATAACCAACAATTGGTACGAGTATAAAGTATTAATCTATTTTGCACGGGTATTCGTTTATTATGATTTGAATCCCGGAACAAAATGAGAATAAAGCTTTGCATTTCGTAAAAAATATTAAAAAAAGTTTACATCCGAAATGATTATTTTCAACAATTTTACTAGACTTTTTATGTAACTTAAATTTAACTGTTTAACGAATGAAAAAAATAACGTCTTGTTTTTTTTATTTATTTAAAATCTAAAAAAAAACAAATAGATCAGACGGAAATTATATTTCGATAAGAATCTCTTCATCTAAACTGCCTCCATCTCACTGCATGTATCAACAAGGCAAGTGTCAGGGTATTAGATGGAATTATTTTCCATCGAGTTAATGAATAGCCACTAGCTAAGGAAATGTTCGGATCTCGCGCGGAGTGAGATTTTAATATGCGGGAATTGTGCGAAAACTAATTATATAATTTCGTAACTGTAAATGTACATACCACGCGTGACATCTTCCCTTGAGAATAACATAACTAACAACTGTTCATTTCATCCATTTTTAATAGGAACACCTACAAGAATTGTATTCATGACATTTTTTTACGATGTACGCACTCCATAATTCTCACGTAATTAGTATTAATGATGACAACTTGAAAAAAAATGTATTTAAGTGAAATGTAATATAAAGTCGTAATATAAAGAAGACCTCCATGGCTTAGTCGTTAAGTTGCTTATTATTCAATTCAAGGGTTACGGATTCGATTTAATCCCGTTTCTCTTTATTGGTGATATTAATTAGAATACAAATTTAATTACTTTGTAATTTATTTTTAACAAACACTGTTTATTCCACTTTTTTGTGACGGTATAACCCTACCGGTTTCAAGGCTTTCACCTCATCTTCAGGGGAGCGCAAACAAGACTAAATGCTGTTCGAACTGGTACCGATATAGACACTTCAACGGTTGGAGGCGGGGGGGTGAGGAAGGCTAGGGATAATTTCGGCCAAGAGCGGGGAGATTTTGGGGAAATAACTGTTCAACAGATGCTCCGATCGGTATACTGACTTAGAAATTTCTAGGGCCTCTAAAGTCTTGTTTGCGCTCCCCTGAAGATGAGGTGAAAGCCTTGAAACCGGTAGGGTTATACCGTCACAAAAAAGTGGAATAAACAGTGTTTGTTAAAAATAAATTACAATGTCTTTAAACCTCCACAACGTTAATGCCTTAACTGAATTTCATCGATTTTTCAAAGTTTTTTAATTATCACTTATAAATCAACTTGAATATTTTTAAGCGTTTCTAAAAATCAATCGATGTAGCTTCTTATATCTAAAATTGAGTATATTTATCAACTTTAAAAGACCGTTTCCTATTTTTGTTAAAAAATGACTTTGCCTTGTCTAAATTTTATCCTAATCAATCAATTTTATATATCTCATAATTTATTTTGGGTTTGGTCTGATTTCCAAGAGGCAATATTGATGAGG
Organism: Odontocerum albicorne; assembly: GCA_949825065.1. Lineage (NCBI taxonomy): Eukaryota > Metazoa > Arthropoda > Insecta > Trichoptera > Odontoceridae > Odontocerum > Odontocerum albicorne. The sequence continues at coordinate 32,226,348 of OX463845.1, read as the reverse complement.
TTCTATGTTGAGATGTAGCAAAGCACCCACCGTAGATTTCTCCGACATGTTTCATTAATAACTCACCTAATCGATTTACCCAGCCAACACATGAATCAACTTCTGACCATACATATGGAACGAGTTAATTCGTCTAGATTTTTCGGATAAACATCACTGTCACGCAAATTCGTCGTTGATTACATATAAAGCTTAAATCAATGAAAAATGCACTCATTTCAAAATTTTGACAACTCGAAAATAATTAAAGTTATCTCTACACTTTTCAATTCAGACTCTTCTTTTTTCATTCACGACGCATATTACCCGCGCTTTTAAATGTACCTGCTTTCAAAATTTTGCCCACAATACGTTTTTCTCACACGTATTCTCCTGACTAAAATCTTTATAACAGTTTTTTTAAACATATTTGTTACGGAAATGACTTCATATTTTTTGCGTAACAGAAGTGAATATAATATTTTTTAACACGATCGTTTCAAAAACATATTTTATAATGTTAATTATGTAATAGTGTTTCATTAAATGATCAATCTGAAATGTTTAATTGCTATTTGAATTATCACGACGCAACATCCATATTCTTTATATTACAACATTGTGCTGTTTTCGTGCTTTTTTATGAACCTAAATTAACATTTTTTTATTCTCTTATACTTTAATTATACTGTTAATTAAAATATGATGGCATTTAATTATTTTTAAATCGATTTTTTTTTCATTTCATAAAGCGTAGCATAATTTTTAAAACCCTGAAAATGTTTTTTTTAAATAACACATATGTGGGTCATAACATCTACCTTTTTATCGTATTTACATACTGTCACGCTGTTCTCCTGTTGGAGCAGGCATAGAGAACAGAACGCCAGCATTTTCTGTCGCGATACACATCTTTCATCTCTTGTACATTCTCATAAATCCTACATTTTCTCTGATTTTTTTTCTTCTTTCAACATATCTATTCCCTTGATTCTCCTATAATTTTTTGAGCTTCCTCTATCACTCTTATTTGCGCTTTTTATTTCTTTTATTAGTCTTTCTTCATTCGTTTGTTCTACATGCCCATGTTATCTTCTTAATCTTACTAAGTACATCAGCCTTAAGTTCACATTCATCCTATATCACTCCATTCCGTATTCTGTCATACATTCTCATCCCGTGTACTTCTCGGTGCACGCAGTTTCACATAATTTATTCGGGAACTTTCAGTATTTTTCTACGTCCACAGAAATCACTTACTATTTAACAAGAGATTCTTTTGATACGCGTCTTATTTGGAACTTAGAAATATAAGTTAAGAATATTTGTATCTTAAAAGAAAAATTGTCATCATCATCACAATCACGCCATATTGTATATGTGGATGTAGACAAAAAGAACAGATATCCCCTTCATTCTATCCTGGAACATATGTATTACGTTGTCATGCACACTCTCCGATTATAAAAGCTTTTCATAATTCCCTCTTCCAGAATTTGATTCCTTTAGTCATGCTAAATTTATTTCAAGTTTCATTATTTCTACATGGTCAAACCATCTTAATGCTTATGTCTTCTTCCTAAGCATTGCACCTTCTTTCTATCCGTATTATTTCCTTATATCCTCATTCTTTATTCTCTCATACATGGTTTTTCCAGATAATCTACTAAACGGTCTTATTTTTACCGCATTTACATTGCTTTCATTACCTTTTTGCCACTTCCAAGTTTCACTAATGTCTCCTTATGCTGGAACCATGATATAATTATGAGCAGCGAACGTTCCTTTTCTTGAAATGCTCCGCTCAATCCTTGAGCAGACTTTCATCTCTAAATGGCAATATATGAATTATCATTTTATTATTAGTATTGTCGGTAAATACGTTGTATGACCCAACATTCACTACATTACCTGCTGCTACTCTTCTTTTAATATCGCACTTCGATAAAAATGAACAAAGATCACGTCATTTTCTCATTCTTATTCTTATTGTAAGGATTTTAATCCTGTTAGATTATTTTATTTAACCTATCAACTCCTTTTTTACTTGTCCTTGAGAAGTCTGACTTTATTCTTTGCAAAGTGGACGTTAGACAGTATCTGATAATTAAAAATGGTAACGTTGGCGTCAATCTAACTTTTCCCTTTTTAGAAACTCTTAAATGTTTATAAATTTTTAAAGTGATAAATTCCAACACCTTTTAAGTTGTTTTTCTAAACAATTTAACAAATTAATTAAAAAAATAATCATTAAATCACCAGTTAATCTAATGATTTATTTCTCCCAGCTCAACGTACAATGGAATCATCCGAATCCAGTATTTTCGACGGAAAGCGTAAAATTTGCAGAGTGCAAAAACTTGAAAGTAACGGGTTAGTCGAGCTCACAGCTTCCCCGTAGAAAACAGATAATCCATTCTTAATGTACCTTCTCAGATGACAGCTGAACAATGCTGCAGAGCCGAGAAATTGCTTATAATTCTCTGAAATAGAAGCCGCATTTAATTCTCCCGTGGCGTAGCACGAACACCATACGTTAATGATTCTCGACACATTAGACAATTTGTGTTGTTAATTACATCCAATCATGGTTTTTCATTATTTTACAATATACCTACGGATTCCATCGCACCACCGTCCCAACTGTTATGGGGGACAAAATAAGTCTTCATCCAACGCGATCAACATTAGAAGATCGGAATTTTCTTTATTTAATATGAGCGTGACGTCAAGTAGTTATGATAAAGAAACTGCCTAAAGAGACTCTTACTCCGGTGGGGACACACCTGAGTGGGGAAAGAATGGTAGTGACGGTGGACTTAAGGGCCGATGTCGCGGAAGAAATGGCTCTCAACGCAGTAAATACGAGTATACTTTTAAAGTCCTGAAGTTAAAATAGTCTATCAAGTTACCATTACACAAAAAAACTTCAAATGCAACAAAATTATCTTTTGATGTCACTAGATCGGAGAAGTCAATCGATTCAAAGATATACCAGGTTCCATCCAAAGACATTTCTGGCAATTGTCTGTGGACAATATTTGGTGAAGGTTTTACATGTCAAGTTGGAGGAAAGAAGGTTACTTGCTGCCGATTGGACTAGATGGGGACAATTTACTGCTTTGGGATTCCCTCAGGTTGTGACTTCTATAATATCGTTGTTGAGAGTTTGTCTCGAGTAAGAGGATCTCTAAGATGGTACTAAACTTTTCGATGACCTAGTTTTTATCTGTTTCTTTGTTAAGCTGTGCCTGTCCCGAATATACTAATTTGTGGTCATTTTTGTTGGTGTTTTTGATCACCGATAATTTTTATTTTTTATTTTCTTTAAGTTATCTAAGTTATTGAAATATTTCAGGTTTTATGTATTTTCAAGTTTTTTCCAGTCCAGGTAGATAAATAAATTAATCAATCCTGTCAGTAAAAGTACGCAATACAAATTAATGAGATAATAAATTGTTTTTATTAATTATTTAGGCAGTCCATCCAATAAAGAGGATGATTTTTGTAATATTTGTATGTTCATCCAATTTGATGTGATTTATCAATCAATTGTGGCACGAATCAAAACTACAACCTTTTGGTTAGAAAACAGGCGTCATATCAACTAGGCCACGGAGGTTTTCTATAGTAGACAATTCCTCCCAACAAATCATAAAATATGTTGAGAAACCTATAACGATAAAATTTCTTAAATATTTTTTTTCTGTTCACCAATTCGAGTTGAGCCTTTAACACCTAGTAGGAAAGCAACATTCTATGACAAAAACCATGGAGGTAGCCATTGGTATTTATTCCCAAATACTGAATAATGTTTGGTCATCCGAGTATGAAAATGGTAAAGGTCGAAGTCGTGCCTCCAGAATAGAGCTCTAGACGTACTCTTACTATGTACTCGTATAATGAAATAGGAAGTAAAAACCTATAAATTAAACGGTATACTTTCCAATTTCGCTCGGCTCTTTCCTAATTCTTTATCCTTATGATTTTTATTAGTTTATATAAATGATTTTCCATCTTTGAATATAATTCGATAGGTTTTTTTATTTTCAAGTGCAGTTATAAGATTAAGTAAACTCGATCCTGAATTTATTGCCCCCTTCTTAAAAAAATATGAGTATTCTCAAAATAACTAAACAATCAAATATTAAAGTTTATCTGCCTTTTTTACAGCATAATTATTAAATCGTGCAAGAAATTCAAAGTAATACATATATATTATACGTGTATCATAAAACCATTTTCCCTTGAACGAGACAGAGACCGTGGCTTGATTGGTAAAATGCTTGTCTTTCAGCCCCGGGGTTCCCGGATGAGCCCAGATTTTTTTAAAAGGTGTCCCAGTCTGGTTTTCACTTAAGGCGTTTTTAATACTTTTCTGGTTGGTTAGAAGAAACTGTCATATGCCCTACAGATTCTACTATATTTAACGAAACTGTAATACAATACAAAATTGTTCAGAAAGGATACATCTCTAGTACTTGCCACCCTGTGATGGATAGCGAGTGACCAGAACTTATATTTTATTTGATTATTCAACGTTTTAATACATAATAAAATTATTTTTATAGCTAATGACAAAAAATAACCTAGCAAATTTTGCATAATTTTAATTTAAAATATATATCTTTCACTGGACGCTTAGCGTCCATCACCGTGGCTGGCGGAATTTTTTATCACAGTAAGGCAAATCTTAAATCCACACAACTTTTACCTCGTCCATTATGATTCATGTCGCTATACAAGTTCCTCTGTTTTTAATACTTTTTTCGCTTCTCTCAGATAAAATGTCTTTAATAAACTCTTTCCATTTTTCTTTCCTGTACTATATATACATGTATTTCTCGGTTTGTATTCTCGCATAAATATTTGTATTGTTATTTTTACAAAACTCACCTCTCAATATTTCTAAACCATTTTAAATAATTTTGACTTAAAACATACGTCTCCAACAAACGTATATCACTTATCCAATCATCCCTAGTACAAAAATTAAATCAATAAGACAGTGATGACCTCCGTGGCCAATTTGGTAAAAGGTCTGTCTACCATTCCGAAGGTGGCTAGTTTTATTCTATTTGGAACCCAGATTCTTTTAAAAAGGATTCTGGTCTGATTTTTTGCTTTAGGCCTCTTTAACATCTTTCTGATTGGTTGTAAGAGGTTGTCACATGCGTCAAACCTGCCAGGTTCCACGGTATACACTGAAAGTTGACGACCTCCGTGGTCTAGTGGTAAGACACTTGTCTGCCGATCCGGAGGTTGCGGGTTCGATCCCCGCTGGAACCCAGATTTTTTTAAATAGGATTCCAGTCTGGTTAACACTTAGGGCCTATAAAAACATCCTTCTAGTTGGTTGGAAGAAATTGCCACATGGCAATAAACTCGTCAGGTTTAAAAAAAGTGTAATACAATATAAGGCTCTTTTTATCATTTGCCACTATCGCCATATAATAAGTTAAAATTATTCAGGAATGTCAAAACTCACCTCAATCTGTAGCATCATGTAGCTTCTAATATCAATTATCTCGCATTGAACTTAAACTTCGACCAGATATATCAGCTCGAAAATTAAAAATCATCGCACCAGCTTCTCTGCGATGATTACCGAGGTATGTACTCAGCACACCTAGTACAGGCCGTCCCACGTTAACCGCCATTCGTTTTAGGTTTAAAAGTATTATGTAATTTAAACGTAATTATGCATCAAGGACTCAACCTAAAAAACATTTTTTTATTGTATTAGAAACATCGAAAGTATATGTGTATGTATATGTATGTGTGTGTGTATTTATGTTTGTGTATATGCGCAAGAAGAGGAAGTGGCAATGGGCAGGACACGTAGCCAGAACTTCAGATTCCCGATGGATATCCGAAATAATCCAATGGTACCCAAGAGGCATTAAGAAGCCCAGAAAAAGACCAAATGGCTGCAATCAAGAAGCATGACAGCATTACATGCCACCAATGAGCACAAAATCGAATTATTTGGAGTCGACTTGGGGAGACCTTCATCCAGCAGTGGATCGACCCAGGTTGACAATGATAATGACGATATGTATTTGTACATGTTTATGTATGATATATGTGTATATGAATATGTATATGTGTAAAGATAAGTGTGTGAATATATAATATATAAATGTTTGACGAGTAGTGAGTTCTACGTCGATCGATCTGGTCTGCCTGTGGCGTTTATTTGTAAGGCCAAACATAGAAGATTCAGGTAATTGACTGGTGTCTATAAATTATGATTATCCTCTTTCTGCTGGCTACCGAACCAGGCAGGCGGTACCTACTCGTATATATTTTTAAATAATTACGTGCGATGAAACTACAAAACTGATTGCGTATGAATAAACTTTTTAAAATATTTATTCATTCATGTATTCATGCTAACGCGGTCAAGTTGGACTTTTAGTACAGGGTTACTAAATTTACATACATCCTTAGTAGGGTAATAAAAATATTCTACCACGACCACCGTAGCTTACTAAAAAAGACACATGTATTCTAACTGGTTGTTTAACACTAATCTAGTTAATTGAATGTGATTGCCACATGGCAATAGAACAACAACCTACGTAAGTATTTTTGGTACTTTAAACTTCGTAAGTATTTTTTTGTAGAAAACATTCAATTATCTTTTCACTATATTATGATAATTTCTGTCAACCAACCAGAAATATTATATGTTATTTGGCCTTATGTATGTAAGAAAAACGAGATTATGACATCCTTCAATATGACCTTACCTGGTCGAAGGCAATAATCCTATCACCAGGGGATAAAGATCGTCTAAAGTACTCGTAGTTTAGCTTGATATTATCAGAATAGAATCCTTTTTTTAAAGAATATAGGTTCTAAATGGAATAAAACCCTTAACCTCCGGAATGGTAGACAGTTTGGTAAGCTTTGAGTTTAATTTCCAATAGAAGCATTACTGGCTGAATTTCTATGTCCCATGTTGAAAAACGATTTCATACTTTTTCAGAAAAAAAGTTTAGCTCGTTCTATATCGAGTACGAGTATATTAGCATATTTTCAACTTGTTTGCTTAAAACACCTTGACTTCCGACCCCCAAATTTCAAATTTGATGCCTTAAAGAACCCAAAAAGAGGGAAAGGTTTGTTTTTTTTACATTGGCCTTTTAATATATTTCTTGTTGATTAGAATTACTAAATGAGTTAGCCCTCCAAGTTGTAGTCTATACAACGAAAGTCTAATGCAAAACAATAATGAGAGGTCATAGTTAGTGATTATAATGACACTGTATGAGCTATTGAAGGTTTTGTTATTAAGCTAAAAAAAACAAATATTTGAATCTTAAATTTGCTCTAAAATATTGGGAGTTGAAGTCTGGCTTTTTAAATTTATAATTAAAAAAAGATATATGAATCCGGGAAGATATATAAACAATTAAAAGAATATTGAATAAAACAAAACATATTAACACTCAAATATATTTTATGTTGACATACCAATACAACATTTGTTAAAAAGATAAGTAATAAATAGGAATTTTTTATAATTCACTGAGATTCTATGAATAACGAATTTAAATTTTGGTTTCATCAAAAAAATTAATAGCATTATTTAATAGCGTTTAATTATGAATTTCGTAAGTATAGAGAGTTCATCAACAGGGTGTAGTTAGTTTTAATTTTGGTCCGTTTTTCTGATGAAATCCCGTGTACTTCTGAATGACTGTACTTAAAAGTTATTATTTAAATGGGTTTCGAGTGGAACTTCTCGGCGGTAATTGCATTCAAAATACCCCATCAGGCATCTCAGTTTGGCAAATATTGCAAAATATATACAAAGGCGCCATATTAGAGAATGCACCCTTTTTATAAAAAGAAGTAAAAAAAATAAAATACACCCTATTTTTGTGATTGCGTGAAGGATTTTTCCCTTACATTATATTACCTTTCAATTCATATTTGTATTATTTTCATTTTTTTTCCAGTGTAACCTTACTTATTACTTTAAGTTTTACCCTGTTACTTTTCGAAACACACCAATTTTCTTATTTGCGATTATTGAAAATCAATCTTCTTACTTTACTTTTGTATGAACTTGATATGTTCTGGAATGCAATTTTTACGCGCATTTGATAAATATTAATATATTTAAAATGCCCCTAAGTTCAACTAATTTGTTCTCTGAACATATTCTCTCCAAGTCAACATAAACTATTAAATTATAGTTATCGAGTAACTGAATGTTTTTACATCTCATCAAAGGTGACACTGAAAAGGGACATCATATTGACATTATAGAGATCCTTTTAAATTCTAGAATACGGAGAATATTTTCACGATTACCTTATACTTTTTTTGATATATCGTGTTGATTTTGTGAAATTAATTTTCTTTTATCTTCCAATCTGTATCACTCTTATTGTTTACAATGTACAAAAAGTCTCGTGGCTGTTTATTTCAAATAAAAAAATCTTAGATCGATAACTTATTCGTCCAAATCCTATATTTTTTTCTCCTGTGACTACTTAAGAAAAACGTTTTTTTTTTATTTCTCACACGACTTGCCTTTGATTATTGAATGACTAGCAAAACTGGTCTACCAAATTGGAATAATTTCTTCCTTCAACGAGAACTACCTCCACCGGCATCAACAATCATTACCAATTGAAGTTTTAATTGAACCCGAGTTACTTGCCATTTCTGCGTAGTGGTTAAATGTGCCCGCCGGATCCACCCATCGATATCTCTGAAGACACGCCACTCTTTGAGTGGGGCCGTCTTGTTGTTGGTCTTGTTGGCAAGATCAATCGTCATTCTTTCGAGTTATGTAATACGTTCTCCTTCCAGAAACATCATGACGTGCTAACGAAACGAGCGCTTATTTCAAAAGCGTGAATATTTAGGACTTGATGTATTGAACTAAACGTTATTAAAAATATTGCTACCTTAACAATTTGTTAACATGACAAGTATATACGAGTATAATATATATGAAAAAATAAGATGTACAATACAAACACGAATCATTTCAAGTGGACACTCAAATTGTGTGGATCTGGGTTAATTACCTGTAATTTGTTATGATTCCAGAAAACTAGGTTTTTGACTGTAACTTATACAGGACATATGAACGTATAAAATAGGTTGATATTTTTTAATCATAACGATTATAATTTTATTTCTATGCCAAAATTTTCATTAGATTTATAAAGTGTGAGACCTAATAACACGTATATACCACGAGGGTCAACACTTACTATATTAATTCTATGAAATGAGGAACACGTCTCACAATCTCCTCCATACATTTATAAAAAACCTATTTAAAAAGGTTGTGAACTTCATCGTCCAGCAAACTAGGAAAATCAATATTTTCAATTCCAGCTTATTCAATCATTTATTTTAGAAATTTTCATATACATTCCTTTGAGAGCTCTTATTTTATTAACAAATAATTTTATCTATTCTTATGCTATTGGAAAACATTGAATTTTAAAGACAAAATAAGACATGTATGATTTGCGTAGAATTTAAGAGTGAATCAAACTATGAAGAATTATTTCAACATTTTATCATAATCAAGGGGATTTTTTTAAATTTTACGTTGAAGTCATAAATATTTTTATTTGAACTATGAGTACATATGCGATGCAAATAGGATCTAATATACAAAATACAGTTTTTGTTTATTTTGAATATCGTACAACCAAGCGTATGAGAGTAGTTAAAGCCAGTAAAATATGTATTTCATAATTAGTTTGCATGAAAGAAATATCACCCCAGAGAAAACTCATATATTTTTCCTCTAATATCTTGAATGCGAAGAATATGAGTTTTATCATTTTTGCATACTTACATATTTGATCTTCGGTTACCGTTCATCCAAATAAAGTGGAACCGGGAAAGAAACAACGATAGTATGATAGATATAATGATTCTGATGTACTACATAAATAAAGGTTAAATTTTTATTCATTAAGTAAAATTTATTTCTTGATAATTGTTGAAGAGATATATTTTTTTTCTACTCGGTGTGTTTGACCTTATAACATCGAAAATCACTCAGGAAATACGAGTATATATCCTTTGGTGACAGCACATACTATTCGTAATACTCGTGGCTGTCCAGAAAATAGTCATAGATGTTTGGAAACCAAAGTATCGCTTGTAACCTTTTTTGTTTAATTTTATGTGATATAATTTAGTAATGTAAAAGAGGTGATCTCTTAAATTAATATTTTTCTCGTCTTTTAGAGAACTTTATAATAAATTGCCAAAAAACTTATTAATGGTTGCAACTTAAACTGTCTGTGATTTTTGACTAGTTAGTACGGGACAAGTTAAGTTCACCTGACACATAGTTTCGTAAAATTTTCATACATTATGAAACACTTTAAAAACATTATCTTGTAAACAAATATTAATTTAATTTCGATTGATATAGTATTACGGTATTTGCAGATATATTTAAAAAAATATTATTTTCTGCTTGTCAGCAAATGTCCAAGGAACGCAAATGTTAAATCTTTTGTAATTTATAAAGGAAAACTACGGGTGTAAATGAGTTGATTCAAAAAATTTATTTAACCTGATGAGATAAAATAAATATACTCACCTTTCAAAATAACATACTCGCCTTTCAAATAAACTCGCAGACAAGATGTTGTCATGTAATCATTTACCTTTGCAATTTGGAGTTTCCTGTTTTCAGCTATTTTTCAGTATTTGACACATGATGGAGCTTTAAGTTTCAAATTATTCTTCATCTATGCAAACAATTAATACTTAACAATGTAAATAATTAAACAGTTCCATTTTTATAATAAAGAATCACATTTATACCAAGTCCATTTCATATTATTGAATACATTTATCTGACTTATGAATATAGTTAAACTTCGTTTAACGACATCGATACGTTCCGAGAAACTAATGTAATGTTATGAGAAATTAAATTAAAAACTAATGATATGAGAAAATTCCTCTAAAAAGGTAGAATGTAAAAAATCAAAATATGGATGTTTTTACACTTCAAAAATAATACAAATATACAATTAGCTAAAAACCGGGCTTTTATTGGGATCGCTATATTCGAATTGAGCAAATTTCCACAAGTTCAATAATTTTTTTTAATTGAATAGAAAACAGAAGTTAATTAAATTAAACTAAAATGTAGTGCTTAGAGATGTTATTTTTTTTTTAAATATAGAAGTTTTTAAAGTTGAAACATTTTACAAACAATACAGAAAAAAAAAACATATTTATGCGTAAAATTAAAAACTTTTTGTTTATTCTGTGTATTGTTAAAACTTTCATTGGAATAAATGTCATAATTTAGAGATTATTCTAATAACCAAGCGTTATTTTATATGAACTATAATTTTCGAAATCAAATGTAAATTTAAATACTACGAGTAATTCGCAATGTTTGAGTAAGTTTGTTGGTTAGAAAATGTAATTTTACACATTCCCATGAAATATCGTTCATATGTGTGCGTTTTTTTTATTGTATTGTATTTTTGGAGAAAAGGAACAAATTGAGACCAAATTTAGACTTAGTAGGTTTTTACTCGTAAATGGACTTCGCTCGTACACTAAAAAAAACGATTGTAAAATGTATGCTCAATATAAACGCAAAAATAAAAAAAAACTTCTACATTTAAATTCAAAACTATGTAAAAATTAATTTCGTTTTTTTTAGTGTTGATTATTTGTATTTTCGTTTTCTTTCATCTAATAACAGTGAATATGGAATAATAAATTACATTTAAAACAGATCGCTTTACAATACTCGTAATGCTTCTCAGTAAGTCCGGGTATTTTTCACGTTCAGAACGTTTGTTAGTTGATTTATACAGATTATATCTTCATCTCTTTTATGTTTAGTAGTGATTGGTTGGTTGGTCAATTTTTCTTAGTCTTCTACATCGATTTCTTGAAAACCTATTATGAGAGCCATTTTTACGACTTCGTCAGTATCTTCTGAAATACTTCTGTACGACGCCATGCCGCAAAGATTGAATTAGTCTGAAGTTAGTGTCGGTGTTCCGAAACTTTGCAGAGAGAAATTACTGTGTATAATGAAATTTAAAAATGTAATTTCAAGTAATCAAGGATATTTTCAGAATGTATGTCTCGAGAAAAGCAAACAGACAGATATTCTCAGTTTTTTCATACAACGCGCATAACAGTCCAGTGTGTGAGCACACATGACTTTGCAGGTGAATCTCACTTGTACTGAGACGTGGCACATTAACAGGTGACCTCTGACCACAAACATGGGTGTTGGTATCTTCTTTATATTGATAGTATAACAGTTATCATAACGGTAAATTCGGCATTTTATTTTGCATACCACATCTGTGTGATGTGTACCTGATGTGATAAGCCGCGTGGACGGGATCGGTTCAAGGGAAAGATTTATCGAACTATTGAGCAAGGTGTATCGAACCATTACTAAAATTAAACGTTAAAAAGAAGATAGTCAGTGGCGTAGTCTAGTGATAATCACACTTGCTTAGAAGTCATGCGTTTTGATCTGATATCCATTGAACACAGTTCTAGACTAGTTTTGATTTCAACCCTGTTTCATTTGAATTTATTATTAAGCTGCCTACAATAAATGAAAGGTTTCACTTTCAAATTTCATTTTATCAGTGTTGAACAAAACAAGCCCAAAATAAATTAAAAGAGTCGTCATTTCCTTAATGCTGAGTGTTCTTTAATGCCAAATTAGACACTCAATATCTTGGTGTATTTCTTTTTTGTAAACAATAAGAGTTTTTAAACAACTATGTTATATGTGAAAAAAAAATTACGCCTTCTTTGGCCACTTAGCGTTTAAAATATCTTGTCTCTTACAGCCATAGTAAAGAAATATCGATTAACTTTACATTCTTGGGAAAATTTGTTGGATTTTGAAACATCTGAAATAAAAACACCACGATTAATAAAAAAAAGATATACACCAAGATTAATAAAATAAAGAATTATTATGTATCTAAGAATATTCCTCTTCCTTACTCCCCATATGATTCCCATCTAAATCCCTATCTTCCTTGAGATTTACTTTTAATTTTTATTTTTGTAGGTTTCTCTTATATTGATTTCATACACTACGTTAAAGACGCGGTCATATATTATATATTACACTAATATCACTTTTGAAAAAAAAGTTGGTTAGCTAGAAAAAATGTTATTATTTTAAAGTAGTAAATTTGTTGGATTTATTTGCAAGAAAGTGTTAAATAAATAAATGTAAATAAAAATGTAGTTATAAAGTCTAGGCTAGAGAAAGCATTAGAATGAAAGCCTCATAAAGTTTGCATGACGGCTGTTTTGTAGAATTTTGATTCCTTATCCTTCCTTGCCACATGGTTAAACTCCTCTTTTCTCTGATCTATTTCCTATTTTCAACAAATTTTACTTCACATATTTACTAGTGGTGAGGTTTCATGAAAAAAAATGAACACGTGTAATGTAATTTTGTCAAGCCCGTCTTTGAAACATAAACAGAGATCATTATAAAAAAATCTTCTCCATCATGGCGTCACACATTCTTAAATCGATCCTGAATACAAGAAAACCTTTTTTTCAATGAACATTATTCGTTGTAAATGTCATATGCTGTTTGAATACATTAATAAATGTTTAATTAAGCAGATATAAACTTAAGGCGCGGCTAACTGCCTCCATAATGCGATGGGGTGATTTTAATAAAATTATTAATATCAATAATATACCTCCAGATGTGTGCGACTTAAAAGCTTTATAAAAGCTGTTTTTTATACTTTTTAGTAAACCGGTTGTATTGCTGGTGTATATAAAACCGAGAGAACCTTTGAATCCGCCGGGTCTCGTTAAAAAAAGTTGATCATTGGCCACGTTAACTGATTAAAAAGTTAACCCTGAATACTCAACATAAGTTTTAAATAACCTAATCAAATTTTAATCCTTATGATTTTTATATTTTGCTTTCAATGGACCGTATGATTTATTTCATAGTGTTTATGTGCAGTGTAAACCCTTACGCAATTTTCAAAGAAAAGCTTCTTCATTTCGATTCTTAATTATCTCTCACAAGGTGATATAACACTTTCGAATACATTCTGACACTATCAAATATTATCTGGCACTATCGTCGAGACATAAATAAAATACAAACTCAACAAAGATTCATAACTCGCATGAAAATTAGCGTGATATTCTCATCCTAGAGTTAGAACATCTCTTGCTTAAAGGTGAAACATAAAATAACATACCAAATTCAATGACAAAAAAAGGTGCCAAACTATCAGGCAAGGATTCAAACCATGGTAGCTAGCACGACAAGAGTATGAGTACTTAAGAGCTTGCAGGAGACGTAAACTGTAGCGAAAATCTGTGTTAACCCTTTACTTTCAGATGGTACTATTAAATCACACTAAAATTAATAGTAATTGAATAAAATACTTTCAATTGAATAATACTTTTCTAAAATCGACTGAGTAAATAGTGGTTAATCTTCACCAAATGTCTTAAATATGTTTGATGAAGGTATGGAAAAGGCTATGGAAGGAAATTTCAATTTCTTTAAATTAACACCATAGGCCATAAATCGACTTACTCTAGTACGTGGTATAATACTCATAATTAGGTCTCACAAATTTTCAAGTTAATGAGACTTTTTAATGAAGAAGTTAAATAATTATCAATAATATACAAAAAGTATCAAGCATTTTTTTCATTTTCAAATGTCCTCAGTAAGATATAGGCTAAAACCTAGTTTAAGGTCACTAAAGTCATGACAAATGACAGACAACAAACCCAAATCGATATAATTTGATAGTATCCGCAAGAAAATATACTGTTTTTGTCCGTCTTGTTTTTATTGCACATACATATTATATTTCCTTGTCACATAAAAATATAATTTACAATTTAACTGCTTTCTAATAGGTCTAAATCACTTTTAAAAGTTAGTTTATATCTGTGCTATTATTTCTGTTTTGATCAAATGTCCATTTTATGATTTCATACTCACAAAGGAGTTCACTTGAAGAAGCTATGAAGAATTTTCGAGGTTTCGCAACGACACTCGTTCGTTGAAATCTTTTCAAAACAGTAAAAATGTTGTTCAGTCAGAAGAAACTAATAATCCCATCAAGTTGTGGAACTGTTTGTGTTTTTTCAGTATTTTTTCATACTAGAATCTACTTTTTTTAAATATTTTTTCTAATACAACCCGAGTTTTCTTTTCGTATTTCACCAAGTTTCTGTTTACATATATTTGAGCAACACCATGAACCAAGTTTCACGGTGTTGCTCAAATATATGTAAACAGAAACAATAAAATTATTATTTTGTATATTGAATAATCTGTAACTTTGATTTATTGTTGTTTTTATTTATTTATTTACACATGACAAGAAATGTACACAATTTGAAAATTGCGAAAAAAACAACAAGTAATTTAATTTGGACACACAATTTTAATGGATCTGGGTTTTTTGCATTTCATTTGTCGTGTCCTCAATACTATAAACTAGGCGTTTGCCTGTATCTCACTGAGTACATGAAAAAATAATTCAATACTTCTTTGCGCTTTTTGATTACATAAAACCCCGTTGCACATTCTTCATCAACATGACAAACAGCGATACTCAATTATATATGTATACATCACACGAATCAACCCCCTCACACTTCATCACTCTAGATAGACCATAACATTCATCCCACAATATACCGCACATAATCATAAAAAAGCACAAAAACACCACACTCAAGACCTCACACAAACCTTTGTTACAAGTCATTCCTCTTGCAAGCCTAAGTATTCAAACTCCTGTCGCAATAACAACCACGCTCCAATCGACTGGCTAACTTGTTTTCCCCCCTTTGCTTTTATTGAATTCGGCAATTTTGAATCACACGGAATATATACCCTAGTTTGCTGATTTTTGTGCTCAAAGCGTTAATATGGACCTCCCAGCGAAGAAACTAATCAATAAAAATTCCAAGATACTGTATACTATCAACCCTTTCTAAAGAAACACAACTACAGTCAGCCAAAGGTTAACAAGTGTGCAGTGTTATGTATTTATTTGTATGTGATTGAGTTCTTGTAGAGATGATAAATGTGTTGTATTTAGTTTTTTGGGAATTTAGTCTATAAATTTGAGTCCATCCATTCCTCAACTATACGCAATTCTTCGTTTGCCTTTGAGAATACATCATCCCCATGTTCTGCCCTCGAACAGAATAACCGTGTGGTCCGTAAAAGTAACAACACCCCTGATAGAAAGATAACAGAAGTATATTTTTATATTTCTCAACTTTTGATTTTCCAGGTCTTCGTGCAAAATTTATTTTCAATATTTAACTTGTCTAAAATGTATCATTCTATTTACAAAGCAAACGTGAGGGGAAGATGTAATAGAGAAGAAAAAGTAAATTATTGTTGGACCATATGAATGATATTTTAAAAGTAAGAAATGTTAAGTCAGAGAAATCGAAGGACCGGTTTGAGAAAGTGTACGTAACATATATGGAAAAGTGCGAAAAACATGTGTTTTGATCGAATTATGACGACTTGTCTTCTCTGCCTCTTTCAAAACGAGAATGGTATCATTGTGAATATGTAATAACATTTAAATTTTTATGAACATTTTTTGTTTATTCTATATTTTTAATATGTTAATACAATTTTTTTACATTTATGTGCAAGAAAGATCCAATTCACATTTTACTTGTTTCAATATGTTTAAGGCAACATTACTATGTTTTGTGTAAGCTAATATGAAAAGGTGTTGTTATAACTCTAAAATACGCTTTTTACCAACTTATTATATATTTTGGATTTGGATATACTCGTACTTACGAATATTTCATATTTTAAATGCACCAAAAATATGTTTGTTGACTTGATGTCTCAGGAAATATACTACTATTTTGTTAAAATTTCATAAATTTCGTTATAGTTTTGTTCATAATTATAAATAATAAGAACAGCTTATACTTAGAAATTGAAGAGAACAGCTGTGTGTTAGCAGAGCGTGGCGCCCTTCCTCGCCTGTAACCACTCGTTATACCAGGTTTCCCCCTGATCCACTCTAAGGGTATCATTACGTATTGAATATTCCCACCTGATGTTGAATGCCGACTCTTACATCATCTTAATAATATGTTCTGTTTGAGAACCCTTCCTTCATTTCATGATGCCACTGTACTTCTAATGCAAGACTAGTTTCGAGATAATGAGTTTTAAATTTAAGAGTGTATAAAATAGAATATCACATTTAAAAAATATTTCTTACTTTCGGACCTGTTTTGCATTTCAGTCTATTGTCGATCGTATTTTAGCCAAGAGCTGAGTGTGATGATTTTTCATTACGAGAGTTATTGGAATCTACTTAAAAAATATGCAGAAGCCTTTAACGAAAAAAAAATATTTTGACACTCTTGCATTAAAATGATTTATTATTTCTTTAAATATAATGACTTACATTAAACTTCAATAACTTAACGTTTTTCAATTTATTCACACCTATATTGGTGTTCATTTAAATATTTAATGTGTTTTTAGTAACCTTTCATGTAATCATTTGAACGAGCAAGACCCCACTTATGAATCCACACGTTTTCTGTCTGAAAAATTATATGGTCCTTTTAGATATCCTAGAATCAATACTCGGTATATGCTTTGTATGGTGTTCTGGCAAAGATTTAAATATAACGAGGAGAGAATGAAATCAGACCACCATAAATAGGGAGCTTGTAGAGCTAAACTTAAAAACATTTGTCCACTATTGGCAATATAATTGAAGATGGATTATAAAATAGTGAAATGTTCCTTAGATGTTTGGCAACTGAAATATAATTATAATTAACTTAGTGGAATATCGAAGTAAAATTACATTATTAAGGAAATTTAATTATAAGATTAATATACGACCTTCATGGTCCAAGGGTAGAACGATTGTCTTCGATTATATGAAATATTAATTAAAAATATTCATACATTTTTAAACAATTTTTTTTAAATGTGAACATACTTATAAATAAGTCACATTATTTCCAAATAACTTAAAACACCATTCAAATCAATTTCTTCTTTAAAAGGTCTTCTCCCAGTATGAGAATTTTTTTCAATTTATATCAAGTATTCACACGAAGTCCTTTTAAATCTTAGAACAACCATAAAGGCACAGTTTTCATGAAACTTGAAGAATTTTTATAATGCACGTTAAGAACTACTATGCCTGAATTTTTATTGTAAATTATTATTGCATTGGTGAATTGCCTCGTGTATAGGGTATACATAATATGCATAATTGACCGCAATATGTATAAGTGACCGTAATTAAAGAATAGCCGTCATTCCTGAACAAATCTATGTGCGAGTTTGCAGTAAGAAATTCAAGATGTCTGCGTCTTCAAATTGTTTTTGTCTACATTGCCCCATTCCCCTGATTGCTATCATTTGGCAGAACCACATTTTAATACCGATACATCAAGTTTGGCGTTAGCATTGCTTAATACCATTATTTGCCAAGACTAGATTCTTTGTGCAGATATTCAAAGAAACCTAATATGCAAGAATACTCGTAAATTATGGTTGCTAGGATTATACCATTATTCAACTTGACAATTACATTAGAATAAAGGTCACAACACTTCTCATAAAAAAATAAGACGAATCACTTTATATACCTTCCACCGCGCGTTGGATTTTCAATTAATTGGTGTTTTAATATTAATCCGAGGCAATTCGTTAAGGAAAGGGAACGATTATACGAAATTTTAAGGAAAAAAGTTTAGAGTCGTACTGAAGAACTAAGATTAAGAACATCACCACTCGCACACGGAATGGCCTTGTTGAACGAATTTTCCGATATTTACATATTTCATATTTCGATGGAAAACTGATTATTTAGTTTATTAATACGTTGTGGACATAACCAAGCCACTTGACTGGGAATCTTGAGGAATAATTGTTTTTATAATTTAAGTTTTATATTTTTAATTCTTTTTTTATAGTATTAATTTTGTTTAAGTTCTTTTGTAATTGGGTATAAATCTGTATTAAACTTAAATAAATATTTACCATTAATTCTATCACATAGACAAATAAATCTTGCGTTGCAACCAGTGACTCCAGTTTACCTCTTTTTCTCCTATGAAGTGGGCATCACTTGACACTGGCGTACACTTCATATATAGGAGTTCACGGCCATTATTCAAGAAGAAGAAGAACCTTTTTTTCTTGTACGAACTTTTTAACTCAACTTTTCAAAGCAAATTCTCAGATTTATCTGAACACTCGCTTTATATTATATATTAAAATATATTTGTGTTATTATGAATATACAAAAGTAATATCCGTTTCAATACTCATACATACCATCACGCCATACTTTTTTGGGGTAGGCAGAAAGATTCATCATTGCACATATTGACAACACTACTTACTGCACGCGAAGAGTCTACAATACTCGCACACGTACTCTGCGCCTACTAAATATTTTATTAGACACATACCTTTTTTTAGTTTTTTTTATATCTCATCGGAAATCAAACCCGTAATCCCTGGGTGTAAATCAAGTATCTTATTAGCTAAGCAACGGAGGTTGTCAGTTAATTAAGGTAATGTTACACTTTCAGAATAAAAGACGTCTTTATATCATAAATCATATAAAAATACATATTGCGCGATAAAGAAATCTTTGCCTTTATGTTTTCTTAATTATCCTTGCAGTGTACAATTTGTTCTTAAATCTTCTATATAAATCAAATTTATTATTTTTATTTATTAAACACATTATGATAGATTATTTATACTGGAAAAAATCCAAAAAACTTATTTATTTACTTCATTTCTAAAACATATGTTCATCTTTAAATGACAAAGTTAGATCTGTATTCTGTATTTTTTGGACAATATAAATAATGCGAAGAAGGCAAAAGATTTATTACGATATGGGGATAATTCAATCCTCGTGTATATTATTTCGCTTTATTTAACAAATTGTTTAATTCCGCATTTCTCCGCAATATATCTTGGCGGCGAGGTATTAATCTTACCTCGTAAATTGACATTTAAAAAAAACTAAGAATTATATTTATTTTGATTTTTTATTTATTTACTCAATGTAATACGAATGGTTCTATGATATTTCAATATAAATGTGGCTCACATTTCAATCCAATTACACAATTATTTTTAATCTTTCATTTAAAACGAATATTTTATATTTATTTACACTATCCACAATACGTAATTTAAAATTTACATCGCTTTAATTGAAATGCGAAACGTGATTACAAGTACATAAACAATATCCGCGTTCTTGGTTGTAAGACGTGTGTAATAAATTGGTACTGGAGTTCGCACGTTACTCGCAGTTTGTCATCGCACATGTTGGTAATACTGCAACACGTTGAGAGGGAACAACATTCTTAGATGTCTAGTACATGTGAGTGTTGTTATCACATATTATATTGTACTAAACTGGAACCTTTTTTTGAATACCATCAGGAATCGTCCTAAAATGCCCGGGCTGAAGTCAAGCGTCTTATCAACTAGGTTATGTCATAAGAATGTATAGAAGTAATATAAGTTAAAATGATTCCTATATTGACATTGACTTTTTGATTCCTTTTGAATTACATAAATTTTAGTACTGCCCCCATAAATCTAGATTAAGCTATCTATAACAGCTCCTCAAAAGCTTATTAAGTTATTAATGATAAATGTATGAATATATTTTTCTGTCATTTGAACTTAACCCATTTATTTGGGTCACCATTTATTTTGATCATAGGTCCTCCAACCCTGTACACTTAGACCCCTAATGTCACTTTTCACTGTTGACAGTCCGTAGCCAAGTGGACGCCCCAAGTTTGGTTTCAATGTATTCACTCCCAGAATGATCTTACCTTTAGATCGTATATTGTCTAAATTTATGTTTAATTTATTCGTTCTAGTAAATAAATATAAATATATTTGTGTCATAATTTGAGGTTGAGGATTAATATATAAACTGCACTTTGTGGCATTAAGTACCTGACAAGAATTTTACAAGCATGTTGCAGCAAATGTAGCGCTATATAATGATCTCCGTGGCCTTGTTCGTTAGACTCCTGTCTTTATACCGGGGATCGCGTTTGATTCCCATTGAAGCCCAGATTTTTTCAAAAAAGATTCAAGTCTAATTAATATTCTTTTAAAGCCTCTTTAACATATTTCTAGTTGATTGAAAAATATTGCAATACGATAGCCCGCCAGTTTGCATTATATAAAACGATACTGTAATACAATACAGACATGTAGAAGGTGGCTTCCTCATTACCCTTCTACAAGTATTCATCTCCAAAGAAGACTGCTACCTTCTCATCGTAAGCCCATACAACATCAGATAATTTTCCTCATATTCTCCGTCAACATCATCTTAAAACTTCCCCAGACCTTATTGTTTAATGAGATCAATCCTGTTAAGATATTCGGAAAATATGTAAATATATTATATGAATATATATTTTTTTAATTTTCTTGTTAGCTAAGAAATGTATGTTCTTCAATAAATTCACAAAATTATTTCGCACGTATCAAAAAATATGAATCAAGCTTTACCCGCCATCCTGTCGACCACCCCCGTCGTGTAAAGCAACTATTAACTTTTTTGTTTGAAACGAGTTTCTCGCATCACTCTGCGCGTGCACGTGGCGGAGTGGAAGCATGGCAACTTTACTGGCAACCCATACCCATACTGGTCACACTAATTTATGAGCTGGGTAAAGAGAAGACTTCATTTCTACTAAATAATGTAGCCATATTTCAAAAGAATAATAACATGACATTTTTTTGTTGTCGTTGATTTTTATGTACATTTTTCATGTTGTTGTATTAAAACACCACATTTGTTGATTTAATTATAATTTAAATGGAGAGACGTTGTTTTTGACATTTATGCAAAAACGTGGTGCGAATTCTTTACTTCGCACCACGAAGAAAATATTTACTTTTAAAGAGTGGCTACAATGATAATAGATACGAGGTACTCCTAAAAAAAACAAAAATTTTATTTCTTAAAAAATATGTATTTATTTATCCAAAATTGATGTAATCATATGGAAATCATAACTAATATTTATTATATCGTATGTTGATTGAAGAAGAAAACGATGATTTTTAGAATTATTTCAACTAATCGTATTTAAAATATTTTTTATGTTTAATGTTGTTTCTTCGCTTGAAAGGGTTATTTTATTTTTTATAATTAATTAAATAATTAGACGCCTTTCTGAGACTTAAGTTGGTTAGCTTAACATTTATGATATGAATTTATTCGCTTATCACATAATAAATTTTTTAAAACCAAATTAGTCAAATAAATTAAAGTTAACATTTGAAATGTGTCAAAATAGATTATCACTGTGACAAAAGTTAATGTTTCCCTGATTTTTTTAAAATTGTTTAGAACTAGTTTAGATATCACACATTAATGCCAGAGGTTAAATATAAGTATTGTGTATGTGCAACGGGTGAGAAATTGATGTGACATTACAATGGTCTCTTATCAATTAACTATCAGATTTTTTATAGGTCGTATTTTATCACCATTGTATTAAACCAAAACCTGCGATAGATACGTTCCAATTTATTTTAGCGGTATTTTTTATAATCGTTGGTATCAGGCTATTTCCTTTTCCCCGATAACTTAACAAAGTAATGAACTTATACTTTGAGTATAAAATTTAACAATCTTAAATCTGATAATACTACGGTGTTTGCTATTGTGTGCAAATTCTAAAAAACTTTATTATCAAATAAAAAATGTTAGGATCTTTAATAAAAAAAATAACTATAAAATATATTGTTAGATTGCATGAAGTAAATATGTTTTTGAATTTAAAAATATACATAAAATAATCAACTTGACAATTACATTAGAATAAAGGTCACAACACTTCTCATAAAAAAATAAGACGAATCACTTTATATACCTTCCACCGCGCGTTGGATTTTCAATTAATTGGTGTTTTAATATTAATCCGAGGCAATTCGTTAAGGAAAGGGAACGATTATACGAAATTTTAAGGAAAAAAGTTTAGAGTCGTACTGAAGAACTAAGATTAAGAACATCACCACTCGCACACGGAATGGCCTTGTTGAACGAATTTTCCGATATTTACATATTTCATATTTCGATGGAAAACTGATTATTTAGTTTATTAATACGTTGTGGACATAACCAAGCCACTTCACTGGGAATCTTGAGCAATAATTGTTTTTATAATTTAAGTTTTATATTTTTAATTCTTTTTTTATAGTATTAATTTTGTTTAAGTTCTTTTGTAATTAGGTATAAACCTGTATTAAACTTAAAATAAATATTTACCATTAATTCTGTCACATAGACAAATAAATCTTGCGTTGCAACCCATGACTCCAGTTTACCTCTTTTACTCCTATGAAGTGGACATCACTTGACATTGGCGTACACTTCATATATAGGAGTTCACGGCCATTATTCAAGAATAAAAAGAACCTTTTTTACTTGTACGAACTTTTTAACTCAACTTTCCAAAGCAAAATTCGTGTTTGCTATTGTGTGCAAATTCTAAAAAACTTTATTATCAAATAAAAAATGTTAGGATCTTTAATAAAAAAAATAACTATAAAATAGATTGTTAGATTGCATGAAGTAAATATGTTTTTGAATTTAAAAATATACATAAAATATATATTCTTGAAGTATGCATACTTTTAATCATCATTATCAGTCTGTACGACCTTACGTGGTTCTTAACCTCCTGCAAGATCATTTTCCACTCCCTTCTCTCCTGTACTAGGCTTCTTCAGCTGTGTTATGCTTGCAACCTCAGTAACCAACAGCTCTACGGCCTTTTTAGGTCTGCTGTCCAAAATAACCCTCGACGGTTGATCATTATCAATTTCTACCATATGCCTAGCGTAACAGTTTTCCGAGCTTAACAAATAAATTGATAAGTTAGTCCTGGAAGAAGTTATACAATTCCTAGTTGTAACAGTTACGTCATGATTCACATTTTTGCACTTATCCTTTTATAAAAATTGATTTTGTTTAATCTTCAAAATTACGACAAAAAATGATCAAATAATTTGTGTAAAAAAAATGGCGAAAAAATGTGCTAAACTATTACCTGTCATAATATTATATTTTCAGCACATTTAGAATGAAGTTAATGACGAATTTTGTCCTAACGACATATATCCAAGAAATAGGAAATTACTTTGAACATTACATATTAAATACAAATCATCGCGCCATATCTCTTTTATTTAAGATAGAGTTGACAGTTCTCCACACAGTTCTGTCCACACACACATTATATCCCTTTTCATACATACACTTCAGTTTCTCAAACTTCTAGGGTATGTATCAGTTATAATTTCCATAATGCGAATTGTCATTTGCCATGAAGATTTCGTTTTCCTTGAACGTCAGGAGGAATATATTTCTTTATTTTCACAGGAAATAGAAAACACTTAAATTTTAATTTACAATCATGAAATTTGAATGTATTTCTTAAGTAAAAATCCTTTACAAAACATACCTTCCTCTCTAAGGATTTATTAAAAGAAAAAATCTTTATGACCTTTCAGTACAGCAGATTTACTACTCTAATGCGCACGGAACATTAATTAATGAAATTCTTCAGAAGAGCACTTTTCTTTATTGATAAATACAACTGGCAAATGAAATTAATAGGCTATTGATAGTCGTGTTGATTGCTAAGATTTAAAATATTACAGATAATTTTTTATTAAATGCAACAGTCTTGTCTTACACATAACTATGCCAACTTTAATGCATAGTAGGTAAACGTAGAAAAGACTGATAGCCGAATAAATGCTATAAAAATGTGAGTGTTGAGAAAAATATATGGGGTGACAATGTATTATAGAATACGGAATGAAGTGATAAGGGATGAATGTGAGCTTACCTAGATGGTTTGGCCATGTAGAACAAATGGATGAAGAAAGATTAACAAAACAAATGTAAGTGGATGGTGTAAGAAAAGAAGGCCAAGGAAAGTATGGTTGGATCAAGTGAATAATATTTTGAAAACTGGAAGCGTTGAAAGTCAGAGAAAGCATAGGAGCTATATGAGAAGGTGTATGTGAAGAGGCGAAAGATGTCTGTCGAGATATAAAGGTCTGGCACTCTGTCCTCCCTACCTACTCCATCAAGTAGATGGTATGCATGTTTGTATTCTTACATAAACATTTGATTATTTTTCTGGTGCTATTCAGTTACCATTTTAGTAACTTCAATCCAAGGGCAATCAAATTACAACATTGAATTTAAATGTATCAGTGAATGTTGAATTGAATATATCATAAGGGATGAATGTGAACTTTTCACCCATGAGGAGGTTTTATTCTCTAAACAGCGCTATACAAATTGTATTTTTAATATTATTAATAAGACTAACGTATTAAGTAGGACGAAGAGGACCACTCTGAGATTGTTTAGACATGAAGAACGAATGGATGAAAAAAGACTAGTATAACAAATATATTGGCTAAATTTGAGTGAAAGTTGTGGTAAAAAAGATCAAATGAAGGATGTTTAGATCAAGTAAACGACATTTTGAAAGAAAAAAAATATATAGTCAGATAAATTGTGCGAGCTGTATGAGAATGTGTATGGATGTAAAGGAGGACAAAAGTATCTGTCGAGATAGGAAATCTGGCGCTCTATATTGTGTTAACTTCGACAGCTAAACGGCGTGATGGTATGTTAAACATGTTACAAAAATGACAGAAAATGAATGTACTATATGTACGAGTAGATAGGATTTATAACACTTGTTAAAGTAAAAATATGTATCAATTGTCAAAAATACTTAAATACACATATGACCTCCTTCCAAGCAAGAAACTTAATGAAACACTTACTCGTAATTATAATATACAACAACCGCGTGATACCAAAAATGGCAATACATAATAGTACATTACCCGGCGGTAAGTAATACACATCGGGCTTAAGAAAGAGACTGTCGGCTAACTTCGGCTTTGTAGAGCGTCGTCTCATCGAGCGACCACACCCTAGAACGCTTGACAACGACTGACAAATCGCAACGGAACACGTGTATAAATGACAGAGACGACGCTCTACAAAGCCGAAGTTAGCCGATTATGGCCGAAATTCTCTTCCTTAAGCCCGATGTGTATTACTTACCGCCGGGTACTGTATTGTATGTCTATTCCCGTCCTACCGCATGGTAGTGAAACTTGGCAAAAGAGGATAAAAGTATGATTAATGCTGCAGAGATGTGTGTCATAAGGACAATTTGTGGAGTATTAACATATTAAAGAAGTTATTAGAAACTAATGCATAGATAAAATAAACTGAAGGTTTTCATTAAGATGAAGAAAGGAGGTTTTAGATAATTTGGACATGTGGAGAGAATAATGACGAAAAATACCTAAACGAGTATACGAGTCAAAAATGCAAGGTGTGCGTAGAAGAAGTAGATCGAGGAATAACGTGGCTGGATCAATTGAACCAAATTTAGAAAAAAGGTAAAGTGAGAAGTATAAATAATAGAAAATTGTGCATGGCGAGATGTATGAATGCGGAGAAGACGAAAGTTGTGTGCCTGAATAAAAAAGTTTGGAGAACTTTTCTCTTGGCCTATCCTACAAGGGACACGCGGTTATGATATGCAATATATGTATGTATTACTTTCTTTCTACGCATGTATTATGTATAATTATATCCTGAAGTCATTAAATGTAACGAGATAAGAAATAGATTGAAGTTATTATAGCAGTTTATTTTTATTTATGGAGTCATTGTTTATGTGTTTGGACAATTTAAACGCTCTAACTGTTGAGCAGTTTTATGTATACTTTATTTTATGAACGGTTTTATGGTCTATGCATCAATATTACAATACGTAAATGCAATAGCAATAGCTTTCCATGATTTTATTAGAATACCATACCGTTAGACCTATATACCGAGGTATTTTAGTTTTAAATACGTTTTTAATATTATATATTCATCTAGTAATTTCGAAATTTATTTATTTACAAAAAAGTCTATCAAAGCCCTTGTTGTCTAGTAGTTCATGTGAATTTCAACATTTGTATACTATTATTTTTATCCTTTTTCTGTTCACTTATACGAAAAACTGGAGTCACCCCACTTAAAGTATCAAAACAGTGCATATTTAAAGAATCAAGTTAAATACACGAATTCGTTTTGAAAGTAATTTATTAATAAGTGCTAGTTTTTTTTTTCTTATGATACCCTTCAATATATTAAATTATGTGTTTTGAACATATTGAAGAACGTTGTCAGGTGACAATATTATCTTCAGCCCCAGAGTGTGAACATTCGGGCTTAGTACCTCTGGAGTAGGCACAGAATTTGCGGTTTGTCATTGAACGTGTTGACAGCACCACTGCTAGGTGCGTTGCGAGTATTGTTACCGGTTGAACTCTTTTACCAATCTGGCACTCTTTTTTCTTGTACTATCGGAAATCGAACATGAAATCCTCGGGTGGAAGTCAAGAATTTGACCACTCGTCTACGGAGGTCGTTTAATTTAGGTGTACTATATAATAACTTCAAAACTCAACCATTTACAGACACTATTATTTGTTGCACTAACAATAGTAAAAAAAAAAGATCTGCACGGGTATAAAATAAGGTTTTAGATAAATATATCAAAATTTCGTCATAATTTTCTTCAGCATTTTCAAATCCGGAGGAATCGATTTAGAAATTCTAATGACAACCTAACGATTCTTCCAGATAAAGCGTAACCTTTGTGGAAGTGGAAATAAAACACCTTCTGAAAAATAGTTTGACAGAACTCTTGCAAAATAGTTAGATAGAACTCTCGCAAAATATATTACCAAGAGACCAACTACCTTTGCCTACTTGGAAAGCCTTTAATATACTCTGAGTAGTGTATTCAATCAAACATTTCTTTCAAAAAACTGAATCTCTACATTTAGTAAAGTGTGCATATAGAAATTGGGTTTTCAGACTGATAGTATCATTGATTGTGATTTGTTTTTGTGAACGAAAGAAGCATTAACTGTGATTGTGGGATAGTATACTCACAACACACGATAACTTGTCCGTACATTGGGACTACGTGCTCTGGGCAAGACTTGATGGCTGCAAATGATAAGGTGATCTCTGTTGCCTCCAACTAGAAACACGTGGCATAATTAAGAATTGATGGTCCGAACACAGAAATTAATGTATGAAGCATTTACAAATTTCTAACTTCATTTTCATTATATGATAAAAAGTAATACAAAAAATAATTCAACAGGGAGAAAGCGGCTCATCATTAGCCGCAAAATCTGATGAAGCTAAAAGGACCCAAACATTTCTTTTCACACTGAATTCAACGTTTAATTATTTTCTGTGGCTTGTTGAATAAAGATTATTAACGATACTGATTCAAACTTAAATGATTAACTTCTATCAAGGAATAAAATCTATCACATGAACCACTCTACTCTAGGTATAAACCAAACTCCGCATGTGAATATTTAACAATACATTACTGTTATTCCACTAATTACATCAATCCCCGATGCACGTGTTTCTACCTCATTTTCCAAGGCTCATCGGGCAAGTTGTAAATGTTCTAATATGAAGTTCCACAAGGTTAAAGCAAAAACCTTTTACAGAGTCCCTAATGTTGAAATAATATTAAAACAAACATAATCAGTATAGTAGAATACTATACAGCTCATTTTTCGATGTCGCTTTAGCACACTATCATATGAGCTACTTTGACAAACACTTGCGTAGTGCATAATACAAATTGGCGGGTGTATTACCACGTGGCAATCTATTCTAACAGAAAGAATGCCTTAAATTAAAACCATTTTAAAAATAAATCGGGTTCCAATGATAATCGAACACGTTAGAAAATAGACGTCTTACCAACTAGGCCACAGAAATCATCAGTAAATATAACTATAATATATATGTTATGTCAGGAATTATAACTAGTATACAAATATTGTCTCCCCCAATAAATCACTTTTGGTACAATGTTTTCAAACTTGTGGACGTTATATAAGTCATTATATAATCAAAGATCATATCCAATCAGTGTTTATAAAAATCATAAGGAATTCTACAACTTAACTTAAATGCATCCCAGGTTATCAAGTAAGTCATTTTAATTATAATGTTTAATAATAATTCATATTTTCAATCAATCGATCTGTCTACGTTAAGTCAAAATGTCTAACCATCGTCGTCTCCCCCTATGGATTCGATTATGCGATGGTACGTGCCAATACCCCACAACGGACCTGGTACGGCCGATGACCGTAAAGGTCGATTTACACACATCAGTGAATGACGGTACCGTGACCGGCCCGGGATGAAACCGACATGGTCAAAAATATTCTTCTATGGATTTGAAGGGTCTTGTTCACACTTGTCCGGTGTGTGACCGCGACAGTGCAAACAATGCTGTCGCCGTCAAGGTCTATTTACACGCATTAATGACGTGACAATATCGTGATCAGCCCATGTTTAAAACCAACATGGTCAAAAATATTCCTCTATGGCTGTGATCTCCAAACTTTTTTGACCGCATACCTTTTTATGACGAAAATAATCATAAATTGTACCCCCAAATTATATATTCTCGTACATACATACATACATACATACATACATACATACATGCATGCATGCATGCATGCATACATACATACACACGTACATACGTACGTACGTACGTACGTACATACATACATACATACATACATACATACATACATACATACACACACACACACAAACACACACACGCGATAATGAAACACACGTGATAATGAAACAATATATGTACATGCAATTGATAAATTACAAGAGAAATTTAAAATTATAATTTAATGGGAACAACGTGATTGAATTTGTTGACTAATTTCGGTAAAATCTGTCTTGATTCCCTGTGTTAATTCTATTCCAAGATCTGGTTCTAATTCTAATTTATTTCTGTTTTTGGTTTTAATTATTGTCATTGCCGAAAATTAATTATTGTCATTGTTTTTTTAAATTATCGGCAATAATGTCGATTCGCCTGACAACGGTATTTGCCGACAAGGGAATAGATTTTAGTTTCTGAGCATATTCCTCTCCGTGAATTATTTCCACCCTTTTTATTGCTGCAGGAAGAAGAAGTGTTTCGCCAATTGTGTGTGGCTTTTTATCTTTCGCTATTAAGTAAGAAACCTAAAGAGAGGCTCGGAGTATGCGTACCCCACTTTAGGGACCAGTGCTCTATGGATTTGAAGTCTCGTCGGCGCGCGAACGTGCAAACAGTGAAACATCAAATTACTTTCGGACGATATTTTTGGTATTACGGCCGTGATTTTGATTTACTTTTTTTAGTGTTTTTTTAAGTTTTCATTTTGTTTTATTTGTTTTATTTATATTGTTTTATCAGAAACATGAACGAAACATAAAAAAATATATCATTATAAAAAAAAGAACTTTTATTATTACTATTATTACTAAAAAAACTACTTTTGTTATTATTCGGGGTAAAGTCTTGATCCGAGTGATTATCTTAAGGTTTTGATACTTTTGTAAGTATTTAAAAAAATATATCATTTAAAAAAAAAAACTACTTTTATTATTACTATTATTACTAAAAAAACTACTTTTGTTATTATTCCGAGTCAAGTCTTGATCCGAGTGATTATCTTAAGGTTTTGATACTTTTGTAAGTATTTAAAAAAATATGTCATTTAAAAAAAAACTACTTTTATTATTACTATTATTACTAAAAAAACTACTTTTGTTATTATTCCGAGTCAAGTCTTGATCCGAGTGATTATCTTAAGGTTTTGATACTTTTGTAAGTATTTAAAAAAATATGTCATTTAAAAAAAAACTACTTTTATTATTACTATTATTACTAAAAAAACTACTTTTGTTATTATTCCGAGTCAAGTCTTGATCCGAGTGATTATCTTAAGGTTTTGATACTTTTGTAAGTATTTAAAAAAATATATCATTTAAAAAAAAAAACTACTTTTATTATTACTATTATTACTAAAAAAACTACTTTTGTTATTATTCCGAGTCAAGTCTTGATCCGAGTGATTATCTTAAGGTTTTGATACTTTTGTTAGTATTTAAAAAAATATATCATTATAAAAAAAAACTACTTTTATTATTACTAAAAAAACTCCTTTTTTTATTACTATTATTACTAAAAAACTACTTTTGTTATTATTCGGGGTAAAGTCTTGATCCGAGTGATTATCTTAAGGTTTTGATACTTTTGTAAGTATTTAAAAAAATATATCATTTAAAAAAAAAACTACTTTTATTATTACTATTATTACTAAAAAAACTACTTTTGTTATTATTCCGAGTCAAGTCTTGATCCGAGTGATTATCTTAAGGTTTTGATACTTTTGTAAGTATTTAAAAAAATATATCATTTAAAAAAAAACTACTTTTATTATTACTATTATTACTAAAAAACTACTTTTGTTATTATTCGGGGTAAAGTCTTGATCCGAGTGATTATCTTAAGGTTTTGATACTTTTGTAAGTATTTAAAAAAATATATCATTTAAAAAAAAACTACTTTTATTATTACTATTATTACTAAAAAACTACTTTTGTTATTATTCGGGGTAAAGTCTTGATCCGAGTGATTATCTTAAGGTTTTGATACTTTTGTAAGTATTTAAAAAAATATATCATTTAAAAAAAAAAACTACTTTTATTATTACTATTATTACTAAAAAAACTACTTTTGTTATTATTCCGAGTCAAGTCTTGATCCGAGTGATTATCTTAAGGTTTTGATACTTTTGTAAGTATTTAAAAAAATATATCATTTAAAAAAAAAAACTACTTTTATTATTACTATTATTACTAAAAAAACTACTTTTGTTATTATTCCGAGTCAAGTCTTGATCCGAGTGATTATCTTAAGGTTTTGATACTTTTGTAAGTATTTAAAAAAATATATCATTTAAAAAAAAAACTACTTTTATTATTACTATTATTACTAAAAAAACTACTTTTGTTATTATTCCGAGTCAAGTCTTGATCCGAGTGATTATCTTAAGGTTTTGATACTTTTGTAAGTATTTAAAAAAATATATCATTTAAAAAAAAACTACTTTTATTATTACTATTATTACTAAAAAAACTACTTTTGTTATTATTCCGAGTCAAGTCTTGATCCGAGTGATTATCTTAAGGTTTTGATACTTTTGTAAGTATTTAAAAAAATATATCATTTAAAAAAAAAACTACTTTTATTATTACTATTATTACTAAAAAAACTACTTTTGTTATTATTCCGAGTCAAGTCTTGATCCGAGTGATTATCTTAAGGTTTCGATACTTTTGTAAGTATTTAAAAAAATATATCAATATAAAAAAAAACTTTTGTTATTATTCCGATTCGTTAAGTAACAACAAAGCATACTCACAAGACATGTCAGAGTCACCTGTAGTGTGTCTGTAAACCTTGAAAAGATGAAACGCTTTGCCCAATCGATACCGCCTCTACTATATTTAAAAAAAACAAATAATAATTGGATCACGAGAATTATTTTTTGAATTTAATACAGACATCACGCTCTAACTGAATGTACAGAAATCACTGTTAAGATCACGGCCGGTGGAATCATGGGACCGTCATGGCACTGTCCGGCACTGTCATGGCACGTACCGGTCACCTTCACTGATGTGTGTAAATCGACCTTAAGAATACATGGCTCGCCATATGAAGAAACATATTTCTATCTTAGATACCATAGAGTGAAGAAAAAATATTGACACGGAGATAAATAAGTATGATCAAGCTGTCATCACAGCTGCGTCCTGATGAATAGTCGAGATTGGTCATTAAATTGTTATCAAATATTCCCGTGTTATTCTCCTCAAACGATGGATGTGATCGTTATCGGCCATATAAGTCAGAAAATGGGTTTTGTTTATGTTTCAAAATAACGTAGTTCGGGCCCCAGTTAAGCTAATTTATCTGACAGTTAACTTGTTTCCAAATACATCGTATACACACACATGTAAATATACATATACGAGTATTTACTAGCGTACAGTAACAATTTAATAAAGAAGAAAATAGCGGTTGATGAAATCATACACTTTTTCGACTTTTTTTTTAAATCACGCTTTTTCTCATGATCGAATGTTTTAAATGCAATACATTATTTCTTAAAACTCGATTTCATAATATATAATTTATTTTTTCATTTAATTCAAAGATAATGTTATTTATACATGAAATTCTTACTTAAATATTTTAACTATTATTTATTTTATTAAATTTGAATAAACGGTCGTGAGACATTCAGTCCAACAATAAAAGAAAAACATATATAATAAGTTATAAAAATTGAACAATTCGTCAAATCATTTTGATACGTTCGTAGAAATACTGGTTAAAAATCATATTTAAAACCTGGAAATACTGGTTAAGAAAAATCATCTTTAAACCCTTTTTATGTGCGACAAGGAGAGTTTAAATGGACTTATCAAGTGTCCATACAAATTCCATCATCCTAAGCAGTCTAACATAGCCTAAAATTGACAAATATAGTAAAGTAGTAATATAATGTACAATGAAGTGCATGGCTGCCCGGTAACGCACTTGACTTCCTTGCGAAAGGTCACCGGTTTCAACCCCGCACTGTGCTACTCCCCTCGAATGACACAGACATTTTTCCTCCTAGTATTCGGGGGTATAAGAATGCACATGACTTCGGTCATATCTATTCTTTCTAAAAGAGAAAAAAACATGCCTGTGTGCTCCATTCATCTTACTTCGGTGTGCCGTCGGATTCAGTGCAATAGTGAGGCCGGTGAGTTTGCTTTTATGCAACGGCTTACTCACTTAAAAAATAAACTCCACGGCACGGATCCTAAACTAAGAGGCCCAGCAACGATGACAATGAATGTAAAGTGCACATTCTTTTCTGAATCCATTACGTTTTATTTTTTTTCGTAACAATACAATTTTTTGATGAAGTTGTGTAGTTGATGTACTCGTATATCATCTTTAAAAGACGTTTTCTGAAAATTTAAATTTACTTTTGATAAATTAAAACGAAAAACAACTATTGACAGTTTCGTATTTACACGCAAATCCGATGAATGTCAATAAGTTATACTCAAAACTTATAATTAAGGAATCTCATTGCATCTTATATGAAACCTAAAATTGAATTTACACACATTTCTATTGTAGATCACTGTATATAAATGTTTTCTTCGCATCTTCAATTAGAATTATAATCATTTTTAATACCGAATTCTCAAAAAAATAATACTGTCCTTACAAGGGTGTGAATCAATAATTAATACATTCCCATTTGAGCGTAATATTGAAAAGAACGCTACAAAAACTCACTTTATCGTAAGAGTAGCAGAAAAGTAGCACCGATATTTATTTTTGATTAGCTTTTTGACTAGCATGACATTGTATTGTAAAAAATAGCAGTAATAGCGTCACTTTTTATAGTAGCTTTAACGTCATTGCTAAATGGCTATGAACAAAAAAAAACAGATCTGTTATCACTTGAAGATGGTTTAAATTTCGTCGCGAATTTTCTATGAGACAGTAAAGACTAACCAATAATTCAAAATGGAAGAAGTCGAGTTACTTACCACTCTTGGTGTTTTGATTTCCGAAGCACACTGTCCGTTGAGTTGAAGTCGAATGTGCGCACGCTCTCTGCAGGGAGTAACTATCTCATCTCCCGCTGTCATGGTCTGTAATTGAACAAGCTTGTCGGGCCTATCGGTCAAAAACAATCCCAACTAGTCCTCGGAACCAGGGTTCATTTCTAAAGGTGTTCTGTCCAGCCTGTGATTTAGAATCTTTGAAAACTATTGATCCAAATATTAGCGCCGAAGAACATGAAAAACAAGCTTTCATAGGAGTATGCCATAAGAATGACAGCATTAATAATGTGCCAGAATTCATCGTGTCTCTTTAGTTATAGTTTCTTGAAGATGATTAAGATTTTTGTTTGAATTAAATTTAAAGTTAGCAAAATCACTAAAGTCAAAATTTTCTGACCTGAATAGGTTAAATCGTGTATGGATAGATATCACGGGCAGACCCTTCGCATGGTAAGGCTGATAGTTAAAATTTGATACTTCTATCCTCAGTAGTACGTCAACTAGAGCCGATAGAAGACGTGTTGTTTCGTTATATTCTGAAATGTTAATAATTGATTATGACCTTGTTATCGAGTTTCTTTAAAAGAAGGGGAAAATTCCGACAGAAATTAAATAACGTTTAGATGTCTAGAGAGAAGATTATTCGTCGAAGAATTCAAATACATTATTTTTGAACTCCTTACTATTATTGTTAATTTTTCTCTGCCGCTATCCCAGACTACGTTCGAGGGATTAAGCCAACATTTATTTACACTGACTCATATTACAACCAATTATTTTGAATAATAAATTGCCATTTATCATATTCAATGCATTATTTTATTAATATTGTCATTTAACTATTGACGATCTATGTGGCCTAATTGGTAAGACGTTTAAATTTAGGAGTCACTTGTTCAATTCCCATTACCATCCAGATTTTAGAAAAAGGATTCCAGTTGGATTTTCACTTAAGAATTGTTTAAGCACCTTTTTGGTTTGTTTGAATAGATTGTCGCATGACTAGAAACCCGCTAGGTTGGACTATATACAAAAAATGTAAAACGATTTTGTAACTATCCGATTTAATTTAACTAAAACACCATTTATAGTTATAATTTTATGCTTGAAATTCGTATTTGTGCATATGTCGTGTCTTTCAGATGAAAAATCGTGATCCCGTATTTCTCCTTTCTTAAGTATTATCACTGCAACATACTGTATATCTGGTTTCAAGTTAAGTTAATAAGGGAAAGATTGATATCTTGTGTAACTTTTCATGTTTCCAGTTTGATTAGAATCTTATCGTACGTTGACATTAATATGATCTAAATCAATATTTATTCTCTAAGATTTCCATTTTATAGTTGATATGCGCTCAAAGTTAACTTATTGTTGCTTATGACCTTATCCTTTCTCTCAAAAGGGCACTAGGGTTGACATTTGCCAACTCAGCCGTTTCTACACAATTTTCAAAGATTTATTAGTATTTATCTGAAACCTATTGTAGTAGTCCTTGAATATATCGTATGAGCAGTGTGAAAATAAAAAGTTATTTCTGGGGGATGATGCAAGAAAAAAGGTATGTTCAAATAAAATAATATATCCACTTTGCACGGATTTCTAATGTTACGCAATGAGGGATAGATAATCTCTCAACCGTAAAAAAATAAGTAGGAAATATTGATAAAAGAACTCTTAACCAAGATTAATTACAAAGTACTCCCTTTTAAAAAAGTGTTTCCATCTGTAATACAAAACTAGCAAATGTGTTTATTTTTTTTAATATACATGTTCTTTTGGTGTCTTTTACAAATTTTTCAGTTAAAAAAATTCTTCTTGCTAGTTCCATTCCAATATATATCAGCTTTTCAAGTCCTCTCTCTCCAGAGTTACCTGTTGTGGACAAGATCCCTCGACACTCCAAGTCAACTGATTTTCTAAAGACGAACTCCCTTTGTTTTATCTCGTCAACCCCATACAAAGCAACAAACTACCAACATATGCCCGTACCGCCACATTCTGATCTCTCTCAGTTTACCATTTATGGGTATCACTTTAAAGCTGAATGCATAAAGTTCGTTTGTAATCCAATTATGAAAAAATCATTTATTATTTTTTGTAAAAATAGTTTATATTGTTCAGTAACCAATTTCTACCAAAAAAATTATATTGCTTAAGTGTGTATAAATCTAAGACAGTGTGGGAACTTGCTAACTTAAAACTTACGAAAATAAGTTTTATAACCTGACCCTCACTATACATTCCTTAGTCGACCATAAAAGCGTTTAACGTTTATCGCATCATATAATTCGATGTGCTGAATTGAAGTTCCGCAGTTCAATCTTTGCAATTTCTGCAATAATAAATAGATTGAACAATTTCCCATAATCTTCATACTGTAGGATATTCTGAATGCAATTATCTTATGAAAGCTTTTATAGTTTTTAACTATAATTTTTACACATATCCGTCCCTAATCTAATAGCATTTAATGATTATAAGTAAAACCGTAAGACAAGACACAATTTCTTCAAGATTCCTAAAAATAACGTTAGATGCCAAAAGTACGCTATACACCATATTTTCTCATGAAAATTAATTTTATGGTTAGAGCGAAATTTGATACTTACGTGCTTGTAAAAGTAAAAAATCTCTTGCATCATTTATCATTATGCTGTTTATTAACTTGTAATCATTGTATTTTTAAATATTAACTAAGACGAAATGACATATTTCGAAAACACCGAAATCGTATTGTACTTAAAAACGCTTCATTGATTGGAATGTTTAATGACTAAAGACTGAATGTGATATAATATTTGATTGACTCAACAGTTTGAGGTTAGAATTAATCAACTACCCTACTATCAAACCTTAGCTAATTCTCTACATTTCTACTTGTTTCCCTCCGAATAAAAAATCAAAAGGATAAAACATATAAAATAATACAGCGTAACATTGTGCTGTAAGGTTCGTTGTGTTGTAATCTCTTCCAATCAGAATTTAAACACTCAGTCACGCGTGGTATAGAGATATTGAACCAACTGAATAACATTGTGGATATATTCTAGCACTACGAGAAGAATCCTGGCTGATATTCTTCCTAACGAATAAGTTAACTCTAGAAGCAGACATTCATCGTGTAACAGGAGAAATCCGTGTAAAATGAATTAAAAAACGGAAGGGATTGAAAAATATTAAGGGAAAACCATACTGGAAACTTTCTTAAAAAATCTTTGTTCCAAGTGAATCAAACCCGCAACACCTGGGCCTAAACTCAGGCTTCTGACCAACAAGGCTATGGTGATTGTTCTTATATGAATGTGGATGTCGAAAAAAGTATAACGTCATAGATAAGTGTGGGGCTCTGTCCTCTCTGCCTATATCACCAAGGTTAGGACGTTATTTGATGTATATTTATGAATTTCTTTCACATGGCATTATTATACACGTGTTCTATACCATCACAGTTTCTCTGTCGGGGTAGGCAGAGAGGAGAGAGTGCCAAGTTTTCCTATCACGACATACATCTTTTACCTCTTCTACATCCTTAAACCTCTTACAACTCCTACGATTTCTCTGACTTTTTACGTTCCCTTCTTTCAAAACATAATTCACTTGATCCAACCACACTTTCCTTGGTCTTCCTGTGCCACATCTTTCCCTCACATTTGCACTGTATATTTGTGTTATTAGTATTTCTTCATCAATTCGTTCTACATGCCCAAACCATCTTAGAGTACTCATTTTGATTTTTCTTAATATATCATCCTTAAGTTCACATTCGTCCCTAATAACTTTCTTCCGTATTCTGTTATATATTGTCCCCCATGTATCATTTTCATTGCACGCATATCTACAGCATTTATTCGGTTCCTTTCAATATTTTATGACGTCCACGTTTTACTTCCATATATCAAAGTTGGTACATGTGCTCTACTTATTTAAATTATGATATTATCTCTGTTCATTTTTTAATATTACGTAATTCAAGTTTTTTTTACAATCAACTGATAAAGCCATAACAAATTGGCGACTGTTCAATTTAAAATGCCTGACTTCAGCTCTAGGGTGAAATATTAATCACAAAGTGGATTTTTCACAAAACAAAGTCGATAAAAACAAACATGGCAATTTGACATTTAAAAAAAAGTCGAACTCCATGACGTGGCTCGGTCATCGCCTGAAGACCCATTTTGTATACTTAAATTTTATTGCCGTTTCGCATGTTTTTGTCAGCGATTGTTTGTTCCTTAGTAATTAAATAGATTGTGGTGAGATGTTGAACGTGAGAACGGTTCCCATCGTTGAGAAGTCACCTACAGTATATTATGCATAATAATATGAACTCGATTGAAAACGCCTAAAACTCTCATTTAAAATGTTGCGTGACAACAAAACTAACGTTAGTCACTATCTCTTTTCATATTAATGAAAATGATTTATATCTATAATTATTTTTAAAGCAGATCTAAGGCACGATTCTTCATTATTAATATATTCAACCAATCAAATAATATTTTTTAATATCTAGAACGTGGAATTGTAAAAAGAAACAAATTTAATAGGGCACTAAAAGGCATGTTCAAACAAAGCAATATCAAGATATGCTAATTTGATAATTCATAATATCAATGTCAACATCAAAAATCATAGTATACTTAGGCCAAAACCCATACAACGGTTGTCGTCAAAGAAATAATACGATAATTGAATTTTGAATACAAGAGAGTGAGAGAGGAATACTTGGATTCTGTCCGAAAGTAATTCGAAATTTGAATCTCTGTGGGTCCGTGATACTGAGCGAATTTTAAATACCTAGCTAACAATTTTTGAACCAGTGTAAAAGGGGACGAAATATAAATAATATATGTAAACAAATTTTACATTTATGAATATATATTTTCATAAATGTAGAATTTGTTTTACTTCCGTGAATATTTCACGGGCTGCAACTAGTAGGTGGAACCTGGCAAAATTTCATCCATCTGACTTTAAATTTCATACAGGTGTTACTATATAAAATGTTCAGGTGTTACTATGTAAAACGAAACTACTGATTTTTCCTAACATAATTTTTAATAAGCTCGTTGTTGATTGTAATAATTCGCGTTATATGTACGAGTACATATGTAATTGAGTGTCACTGTTTATAGAGTTGATAATAGCATACAACGGGATATTGTATGATAAAAAATCGCAATGAAATATCAATTTATGTTTTCATGTTATATATCCTCAGTAAGATACAACCAAAAGCCTAGTTTACTAGGGACACGACAAATGAAAGGCAATAAACCCTGATTCATGAAAACTGTGTGTCTTGATTAAATTACCTGTTGTGTTATTTTCCACAAATTATGTATTTGTAAAATTTCTTGTCTTATATAAATAAATAGTATTATGTTTGAGCTACATCGCCAATATATAGTAGATATACTCGTACGTTAACAACGTACGAGTATATCTACTATATATTGTACGTTGTTAAACTACATTTTGAATGCAGTTTTGTAATACAGATTTCGGAATTAAAGATTTAATTCAAATATGCGATAAAAGTTGTCAACATTAAAAAAGTAATAAAGGCAAAATTTCCTCCGAAATTCCATCTGGCATCAAATTAAATCCACCATGTACTGGACTGTATACAAAGAAACTTGCATACAGTAAAATATAATTTCGAGATTCACTATACCAGATTATGTAAATTCAAATCGGTCAGGAGTATTTTTATCAAGCCAGTCTTAGGAAAAGGGAACAT
This sequence comes from Odontocerum albicorne, assembly GCA_949825065.1. Classification (NCBI taxonomy): domain Eukaryota; kingdom Metazoa; phylum Arthropoda; class Insecta; order Trichoptera; family Odontoceridae; genus Odontocerum; species Odontocerum albicorne. The sequence goes on along the minus strand of OX463845.1, from coordinate 32,185,932 downwards.
TAGTATCCCGTTGCCTTATTTATCGTTATCTTGAAGCTGGATTTGTATTCGTTTACGATCCGCCCCTTTCAGTATATGTCATTTAGATGGAATCGATTTCTTTTAATCTCCATTCTTCGACTATTCAAGTTGCAGCTTTTATTCAGGATTCTCCATATCTAGGAACTCTCATCAGGTTTGCTGGGAATTGTTCTCAAGAGGTTAATATACGGCCACAAGAGTGAATTTATTTGCTTTAAACTCTACGACCTTCTTGGTAGAATAAGTAAACATCCTGAGAAGTATGCAGTCGAAGAGTTTTAACATAAATTGTATTTTGAGATATCTCGTATTCAAGAGTTTTTTTTTTCTTGAATATATTGCATGAACATGTTTCAAACCCTTTTTTACGCTCGCTTTTCCATTCGTTTATAAAATATTATCATCTTCAATTTCAAAGGCCGAGCGATTGGAGCCACATCCTTGGATATCCTTTTTTTCTTAGTTTTTCGAGGTTGAAAACCATTTCGTCTATCGTGGTTTTTTCGGCAATTGATATGAAAAAAAAACACTTTTCTACGATAGATAACTAACGCAAATGTCTGAAGACGCAACCAGGAGATATTGTATTGTATCACACTTTCGCTACATACGGTACAACCTAGTGGACTTATTGCCACGAGACAATCTCTTCCAATAGACCACAAAAGTATTCTAACAAGTCTTTAGTTATAATTAAACTAAAACCCTTTTTAAAATCTAGATAATAACGGATATCGAACTCGCAAACTCCGGATTGGAAGGCAGTCGTTGAACTAACTAACCTTTATTTTTGTGGCAGTAGGTCTGAAAAAAGATATGTGACTACTGAAGAATTGCTCTTCCAAGTTCCTGTATACGCATCTAGAAAATACGCCGTTCCCAGATCCTAGTTCTGAATTTTCTCATATAAGTTCAAAATGTTCACATTTTCTATTCTTGATAGTCAAATATGTTTCCTTTGTCCTTTACCAGTTTTTTTAATACATAACACTCTTTAAGGATTCTTTAGTGGTTACACTTTAAATGCACGGATTTATTGGGTATTCAAATCCGAACCAGATTTTATGAACAGGTAGTAGTCAACTTACGACCTACGCGACTTACAACTGTTCGACTTTACGACCACAATCGGCGATCGGTATTATAAGTCTTGTCTACAACAAGAAAAATGTGAATTTCTCAACGTGCCAAGAAACAATGAAAGGCTATTGATTTGAAAACAAAAATGATGGTAATTAAGCAGTACGAAGGAGGAAAAAATTATCTACCGGAGCAAATTTTTAATGGGGATGAAACGAAATTATTCTGTAAACGAATGCCAACACGTGTTTACATCCATATAGAAGCCAAAAGCATGCCTGAATTAAAAACTTTAAAAAATATGTTGACTCTGCTGCTTGGCGGAAACATCGCGGGTTTCAAACTTAAGCCTTTAGTAATTTATCAATCAGAAAACCCGCAAGCATTCAAAAATGTAAACAAGCATACACTGCCCGTGTACTTTCGTTCCAATAAAAAAAACATGGATGACGAAGACCCTATTTGAAGACCGATTCGTGAATTGTTTTATTCCTCAAGTTCATGAATATTGTGTGGAGAGTAAAATTCCTTTTAATATTTTGATGCTCTTAGATAATGCACCTGGACATCCACCCAATGTATCTGATCTTCATCCTAACGTGAAAGCTATTTTTTTGCCGCCAAACACAACTCTACTCATTCAGCCTATGAACCAAGGTTATACTGCTACATTTAAGGCTAACTATCTCGCAATAACTTATAGATGCTGACACAGAGCTATCGTTGCGAGAGTTTAGGAAGCAGTACGATTTTCTTAGGTGTCCCAAAAATATCGCTCCTGCCTGGGAGGCTGTGAAAAAGAAGTGCATGAATGGTATCTGGGAAAATTGTGATGAGCGTTACGCAAATACTTGAAGAATTCGATAGTGAACAAGAACTTGAAGCTATAGAAAAAAATAGTAAAATTGGTGAAAGATCTGTCTTTAGAGTGTGAGGTAGAGGACATCGAGGAATTACTAGATCATGAGTCTGGAGAACTTACGAATGAAGAACTTCTTGAATTGGATGAAGAAAAAGTAGCGGAAGAAGAAATAAGAGAAGCAGAAAAAGAACAGGCGGAGGAGCGAGAAAGAAAATTCACCGTTAAGGGACTATCCGAAGGTTTACTTATCTTTGGAATAAACTTCTTCCACATTTTGAAGAAATGGACCCAAACATCGAACGATGTAAGGATTGAACGGATGGCACACGATGTGGTTCGCCCATGTCGTGAAATATGCGAGGAGAAGAAGAAACAAACAATCTAGACAAACAAGCGGCCAATATTTTTTTTATATGTATAACAACAACTGTATTTTCATGTTTTATTAATACATATAACATTTAACCAATTTTACTGTAGCATATTTTTTAATTAATCCTAACAAATGTAAAAATAAAAAACAAAGCATTACGTAAAGATATCCGAATATCAGGAATGCTAATGATAAAGAAAACAAAGACAAACTCGAAAAATAATTAAAAAAAAGAAACCTCATAAACGACAGTGGTGATACACTGATTATAATAAGAACATAGAAAACAGTATTATGTTATGATATCATCATGCACTATAATTCACATGTGTACCGAAATTATTGCATAAACCGACTTACGACCAGATCAACTTACGACCTGTTTATCGGACCCGATTGTGGTCGTAAGTCGACGACTACCTGTAATTCTAACTTTATTTTATAAAATTTTCATTTCCGAATAAAATACTCACCTTCCCAACAAAAAAACACAATAAAAGGTGCATTTCAGGGAATCTTCTAAGAAGCAACTTAAAATAGGAAATAACTGTTGTGTTTGTGTATACGTCTCATGTATTCTGTATTTTTAGAATATTTACATACGGATTAACTGACCAGAAACTTCAGGTTTGAATCATAATTTAAAACTTTTAAAATATTAAGTCAATCCATAAATTCGTACGTATTTTTGAGAAATTTTGAAAAAATGCAAATAAAACACATTTTACTAATTCAATCAACGATATATTTTCCTTCATTATCAACAACTTACAGGTATTTTTTCAATTCCATTTGTGTAAAACGACTCTGATTTTGATGTTATAAAAACTTTTTTCACTTCATATTGGTTTATTTTTTTTTCCCGGCAAAAAAGCTTTAAGAGACAGAAATAAATTCAAGTCGCTTGGGACATATCTGGAGAGTAAGGGGGTGAGGCAGGAGCCCTCAATTAAAGTCTTTAATTTTTTGTAGTGTTGCCCGTGCCGTATGCAGCTACAACTTGTTTGGAAGTGTATTGTTCTACAAAATGAGATGGTGAATCACATCAATATGCACAAATTAATGGACTAACCAGATACATTAAATTATTTACGGATATTTTAAAAGTAAATTAAATGGTCAGATAGCCAGCTTTAACTTAATCAAGTAATTATTATAAAGACTTTACTTTACCTTTTTCCCTAGCGATCAAAATACAAATTAAAACATTCCTACTTTTCGTCATACTGTTTTACAATAGAAGAAGCCGATTAAAGAAATGCAATTATTCGCAATTCGTTCCAAGTTTATAGCATTCTCGTATAATGATAACATTTATGCTTATCGTTAAGTTATCTGAGGAAATTGGAAACATTATCTGTTATATTCATTTGCTGTAGCTTCATTCCTTCCTCGGTATAAATAACTAATAGCTGAAATTGCGGAACAACAATTCCTTTGCAGTGTCTATCATATATAGCATGTTCGTATATTTTGTATTAAAACTTATCTCTTGTTTCTCGTCGGCATTCGAACGGTTAACATTCACGTTAAGCAAACGGGTGCACTAGGTTCGATTCCTACCGGATTCACTTCCGGACGGGTTTTACTCTTAGATCACTTTTAATTTTAATTTATGTTTTTCTGTAGCATATATGCTACTTATCATAAATTATTATGGCGCTATAAAGAAAGCAACATAAAAATTAGTGGCATATAAAACTCTGCCAAAAGAAAGTTTGCACCAGCTTAAATCTGCCGATCGTCTTGGAAGTTTAACCTCTGCCATCGGAACTTTGAGTGTGATCTATCAAAACTATGTCCATCTACAGGACGACTGACAATCATACTCGATCACGAGGGATAGTCTAGCGTCTCTTGTTTCTACCATTAAAATTTATAGTATTTGTATTTTTATGAAGTATGTCACAATCACATTTGAGTCAAACTATATATCATTTTAATTATCATTATGACAAGCTCTAAAACATTTTTATGTTGTAAAAAATATGACCGCGTTGTAAGAGACAAGCTATGGGAAATATTGATGAATATGGTGTTGAACGTAAATAAATAGAGTGAATGGTACCTTGACTGAATGGTTTAATATTTTGTAAAACGAAAAACAAGGATGCATAATTTCATCCAGATGTATAGTGTAAATGCGAGTGGAAGGCGTGTTAAAGGAAGATCAAGAAAAGTATGGTCAAGTAAATAACATTCTGAAAGAAGCAAACTTAGAATGTCAAAAAATCGTATACGTTGTATTAGAAGATGTATACTCGTATATGTGGAAAAGGCTAATGATGTGTGTCGAGATAGAAAAGTATGGCGCTCTGTCATCTCTGCTTACTCAAATAGGGAAATAGCGTGATGGCATGTATGTATGTTAATGACCTACGTGGCCTAGATGGTAAAACGCCTTTCTCCTAACCTGTAGGTTACGAATTCAATTCCCATTGGTAGCCATTTAAAAAAAAAGTTCCTATCTATTTTTTACTTACGGGCTCTTTAAGACCTTTCTCGTTGGTTCGAAAACATGATCACATATTAAATATACCCGCAAGGTTATACTGTATAAAACAAAAGGTTAAAACTTTTTTTTATAGATTACTCAGAAACTAAATATATTTCATACATCCAACATGTCTTTATTCAGTGTCCAAAAATATATTAACAAAACTATCCAAAACAAATCAACACCGAATTTTATGATTAATTTCAAAGACAAAAGGCATGGTTTTGGTTACCTTTATAGGACCAGATTTTTTTTAATATTTTAACAGGAACGATTAGGTTATTTGGAAAATTAAAAGAATATCATATTTAACTTACGGTGCAGAAAAATATCGATCGATATTAATTGTTTTAAGTATGTATTTTTGACTTATCAACAATATTTTTATTTAAAATAAAATTTTGCTTAAATATCCAGACGAAGCAAAGAATATAAATATTTCACGTTAATTTTTTCTACCACCCATTTTGTGAATAGAGAAAACACTTAACTGGGCTGATGCTGTAACAAATCGGTTATAATCCTTTATCGTATATTTCAAATTAATAATCTAATTATTTTATTTAAAAAAATATCAAAAGCCTAATCATACAAAACTGTACATCTTTTAACACTTACGTATTTTGCAACTAAATGTTTTTTTTTTATATATTTCTTGCTTTAAATATCAAGTTAACAACGCCACCGCTACAAAGTAACTGATTAAATACACAACTTTCTAAAACTGAAGTAGCTAATGTGACTGATCAAGAACGTTCCATCTGAAGTTTCACAGTCATTGTAAACTTGCCTTAATACAAAAACAAAATGATGACAATCATATAAACAAGACATTCCTTTAATATAGAAGCACATTTGTTGTTACTAATAGTATAAAATATTATTAAATATTCTTGGGCAATCTCAAGATCTTTAATATTTCTCATATTTTTAGACACGCATTGATTGACGTTTATCGAATTGGCAATTAAAATGTAAGTGCTTAATGGATAATCCAGCATGAGAAAAAAAACCTTTGATTCAAATATCATTGACCAATGCATTACTGAAGCGGAGTTATTAATTGAATTAAATAATAAAGTCACGCTATCCCACTTTCTATTCGGTAAAGTTCTTCTCAATCGATGACCACAGCTTCTTCTAACGAATGATGTCAAGTGAAGTCATCTTGGTGAGAGAAGCTGATGTCATATTGGCTCTGATTGGTTTGCCTCAATGTCGGCCAATGCACCGAAACTGCTTGCACATATTTTTAACACTCGCCATGCCATTTTTCACAGTATTGCCATAAAAAAAACATAAACTCAATTATAATGATTAAAATATGTCGTGTTTGACTTTAACTTACTTGTTTGAAATATTAATCGAAGTAATAATAATACTAATTTATTCCAACACTTAAGTGTGTAAGGGTGTGCAATACTACACTAGCTACTCGTATAAAAAATGCATAAGCAATAAGAAAGCACACACATAGTTAAGTACAGACAAACCATTTTCCATGTCGAGGTAGGCAGAGGGTACAGAGCACCATACTTTCCTACTGCGACACATATCCTTAGCATTTTCTACATCCGTACACCTATTCATACAATTTCTACGGTTTCTCCGACTTTCTACGTTTCATTATTTCAGAATATCATTCACTTGATCTAACCTTGCTTTCTTTGGTCTACCTCTCACACGCTTTCCACTCACATTTTCACTATATATCTGTTTTGTTAGTTTTTTCACTCATTCGTTCCACATACCCAAGCCATCTCAACGTGCTTTTCTTTATCTTAATTAACACATCAACCTTAAGTTCACATTCATCCCTTATCACTTCATTCCGTATTTTGTCATACATTGTCACTCCATGTATTCTTCTCAATACGTGTATTTCTACAGCATTTATTCGAATTTTCCAAGTCCACTTTTGAAAAATATTATTAAAAAAAAAACAAATTTAATAATAAATAAGTATTCTGTTCAGGCTATTGACTTCTTGTAACAATAAACATTCATATAGTCGCTAACCGCATTCTCCAGTGGTGCAGTATAAATTGTTGTCTGGTAATAACTCTAATTAATGAGTTGTCAGTTCGCATTATACGCTCATGTATTTTCTATACACGTTGGTCTCAGAAACGCATCAAAACCTGGTAAATGACCCTGTGCAAACATCACTGAAGCACTACAATAACGTCACACTCCTTATAACAACGCTCACTTATTTAAGCCATATGGAAAAACATTTAACTCTGATCTCCATTGTTACTCAGTTTTTCCAATATTTTCTTAACTTATATATTTATTTTTTAATAATTTTGTATGGTTATGTTTAAAAATTATTATCTCTTTAATATTTTTTTTCTAGCAATCAAGTTTTTTATCCAGCTTTTTTGATAAAATTTGCGTTGTAACTACTTATTTTACAACAGAGGATCGAAAATTTACATTTTCGAAAGCACTCTTGTGATCTTTGGTCAAATTGGGTTGGATGTAATTTTTTTTCACGAACAAAATCTTTAAATTTCATAATCCATTATCTTGTACACCAATTTTATAATATTTGAGGCTAATAACTATATAATTGTAACATGTGAATTTTTTAACAGAAATTGATCTAAGGTTACGGTTGTATAATTATTGATATGCAGAGATATTAAACTATCCCTCGTTCGCTCTGCTACTGTTCAATATAGAAAGAATAAAAAAAATGTCGCTTAAATATGTTAAATATGTCTTTTGGAATCAAATATTTAACGGTAACATTTAACTGTCAAGTTTTTTTATATTATGACTAGTGATACTCTGAAATATATTATAAGTGTATTATATAATTTATAGATATTTCAAGACTATAATAAAACGCGAATAAAGAAACATTACATCTCCTTTCAGCGATAGCGTGTTTTTCCTGGTCAATCGACATTCTTTTCAATGCCCCCTTTCTTCTCTCCCTGCCATCATAGACCTTCTTTTGTGCATCAAAAGTGTAAAACCTCCACCTTTAAAATTGTATGGTTGGCTGGAAGAAATTGACACCGGTAATAAATCCTGCACCATCAAGTATTATATACGTTAAGACAATTTAGAAATGATTATTTCAAAATACCATCAAGTACAAAATGTGTAAAAATTAAGGAATTATTGTTACAAATGAAATCATATCACTCTTCCTACTGGTAAATCCAATCCAGAAGAAGTTTACTTTCTATCATGTGTTCGGAAATTAACGATATAAAACGGAAATATAATTAAGGCCAAGTTTTATTTAGATGTTACGAATATAAATTGAATTAAAAAAAGAACTGCATTTACAAAAATAAAATAACTATTTTTATGGTAATTTTTTTACTTAGATATATTCGATTAGTTAAGTTTGAATTAAACAAAAAAAAATTATATGCTTCCTCTATTAAACATATGGAGCAGAATTTATTAAATATAAGCGAAGAACAGACGAAGACAAACAATGGTAGCGTTTGGTGTTTCAGACGCGTCCTCGTCCAACGAGGCGGTGCACCTCCAGCAGCGCCTGCGCAGCCTCAGCACCGAGCTGGTCACGCTGCGGAACCGGCTGCACGTGGGGCCGCCCGCGGGGCCCGCGCCCCCGCCCGCCCCGACACCCGTTGGGGGCGCGCCGCACCACAAGCAGCCTGTGCCCACCCCGCAGGTAGGACCTAACATCATGTTTATTTATTTCGACTATTTACAGTTTTTATAAAATTCAATTTTAATTCAGAGTATGAGTGAGCACAAAAATACAAGATGTTACAGTAAAAAAATAAATATCAAAACACTAACATACATACCTACCATCACACTATATCCCTATCAGGGTAGGCAGAGAAGACAGAGCGCCAGACTCTTATCTCGACATACATCCTTCGTTCTTACATATATATTCGACTTCTCATACATCATTATCTTGATCCATGCATACTTTCCTTGGTCTTCCTCTACCACGCCTTTCACTCATATTTACACTATATATTTGTTTATAAAACACTAAGATGGTTCATATAATTTGCAGACAAAAAAATACACTCAGAAGTCCTAGGGACCTATGCCATGAAAAAACAATAAAATTATTTGACATATTTCAATGGTCAAGCGTATATGGTATACAAGTACCTCAACATATATTTTTCCTCCTTCAAACAACATCAAACAATTTGGTAAATGAAAGAATAAACGTACAGAAAAAAATATACACATTGACATTAAAGAATATGGAAATATTAAAATTAAACAAGACAAAAAAGTTTCATCTAACCATGTTTAAAGTATACGAGAAAATAAACAATAAATGAACATAAATGCATATATATAAACATGTACGGCGCTTCAGTTTCCCCAACACAAAGATAAAACCAAATTCAAAAATAACAGTTAAATAAAAAAATGTGCATAATGACAACTTTCAAAGTAAGTTTTATAAATATATAATATAAAACAGGAAAAAAATATGCAATATGGGAAAAAATATGCACAAATTCAAATAAAGCTCAAAAACTCATTTTGTAAAAGTACTCGAGAGTAACATATGATATCCATAAATACGTGTATAGCTCACAAACTTATTGATTCACTCATTGACTCCCTCATGCTGAACAATCTGATCGACTCACATGCTGAACAAATCAGTAATATAAGTAAATGTACTTGTTTGTTATCTTTCTCGCTTAATTATTACTAATTTCCCTTTTCATCTCACTTATGTTTTCATTGACTGTCTTACCTTTTCTGTTACACAATCAATAATTAACTCCCTACACAACTTATTTACCTCGTCACTTATTGAATAATATATAAATTTACGTATATCCCAACTTTCTCACTTACTCATTCCTTAACTCAAATTTATTTACACACAAACTAATTTCTCGTACATTCATAAATTAATGTTGTCGCTCATCTGTTTCAATGAATTCACTCACTTTCGATATTTAGTCGAGCTAAACATATTTTTAATTTCCCTATTCATCCACAAATTCAATGCTTATTATTCACTGTTGGATGAAATCATTCACCCACTGAAACATCGTTATACTCACCAAATTAAATATTCATTTTTACATTGTTGGTTCCTCTCTCGCATACTCGCTCACTCTTTAATTTTTTGCTCACTTATATTCTATTTCATAAATTATTTTTATGGTAATATTTTCGCTCACTAATGTTCACCCATATCAAATACATAAAATATAACGCTCATAATCTACTTATCGTGAACTTTATGAGGAAATACAAAAGTGAAATGATTGATCTTAGCAATATTTTTTAAGAATAAGTAACTATAAGGTACTCCGTATAGACGTTACCTTTTAAATAATGAAAAGTGCATCAAATAACGAAAGTTTCCTTTTGTAATATGTTTATTTATTAATTGGAAAAATAAACCACACTTAAGTATCATTTATTTAACAGTGATAACCAGAAAACATGAGGAATCATATCAATATCTTACCAAAAACATAGAACAATTCAGGATACATGATATCATTCAAAATAAAACAATTCAGGATACATGGTATCATTCAAAATAGAACAATTCAGGATACATGGTATCATTCAAAATAGAACAATTCAGGATACATGGTATCATTCAAAATATAACAATTCAGGATACATGGTATCATTCAAAATATAACAATTCAGGATACATGGTATCATTCAAAATATAGCGATTCAGGATACATGGTATCATTCAAAATATAACAATTCAGGATACATGGTATCATTCAAAATATATCTCATGAAAGTACTAATCCTAATGCATGCTACAATACGGAAATTAAATTGTAATTTAAGACAAATAATTGTATTCACTCAACAACACAAGACTTGAGTAGGATTAAATAAAATCTTTCTCGATGATATCAAGAATACAAAACTACAGAGAAAAATATAAATAATATACTTCAGATAAAATAGAATAACCAGTCTCTCAACCAAGACCCTAGATAGACAGACCCTCCAGAGATCAACAACATAATAATAAAAAAATCATCCTTGCAGATTCGATCTTGAATTAATTTATTTGTATATTTATTCACTCAATAAAATGTCGGCATTAACGTTAACAACTCAGGTTCAATTTCTGGTGGATTTACTTTCAGACACTCAGATCATTTTACATGTTTTTTTTTCTGTAGCTTATATGCTATTTATCATTAATTCTTGTAGTGCTACTAAGCAACATAAAAAAAGAATGTAAAAAATGTGCCAAATGAAAGACATATTAAACCTGCGGATCGTCCTGGAAGTGTAATCTTCTTGCCATCGCATGTTTGGGCTTGACCTGTCAAGACTGAAGTTGCTTGCTGAAATGCAACAGCTTGCACACGATAAATTAATATACGCACAGGCTTCTTACATCTATCTAAAAGATGGTTAAGAATCATACTCGATGACGAGTTATCTATCACACTTTAAAAACTAACTTTTCATATGCATTCCTTTTTCGAGCTTCAGAAGCTGGTTCCCGTGTTTGTGGTCCGTTTAGATAGAGATAAGGTCACAACAGTGAATGCAGCTGTAATACCCTAATTAGGAGACTGTCGTGACATCAAGGAGATATTCCGTGAACAATTACTTGAAAGCTTTCTTCCATATAAGTGCATTCTATTGGAATGCAGTCGATTGTTTCAGCAATGCTCAGTGCTTTGAACCCTCAATATGACTAGCGGATGTAGCGTTGCGGACCAGTATCATACAAATAATTTTAGACCTATTTACAAATAAAAAAAAGAGAAGTCGAGAAGTCAATCGTTCGAAGAATGAAGAAGATAAATGTGGATAACTAATTAGATATAGAGTGTCAGAAATCTACAGGGAGACTCAGTCTTGTTGGAATTCCATAATGTATAATAGAATAAAATTTCATAACTGGAATATAAATAAAAAGTCGGCTGTTGTGGTATAACGGCTAGCATTAACGCTATGCAAGCAGGCGCCCCGGGTTTGATTCCTGATGTATTCACTTCCAGATTGATTTTGCTCTTAGACTGTTTTAAATATGAATTTATGTTTTTCTGCAGCGTATATTATATGCTGCTTACCATAAATTCTAATAGCGCTACTAAGCAACATAAAATAGCGCTACACAAAACTCGGCCTAACGAAAAACTGCAGCAGATTAAACGTTCGGATCGTCTTGAAAATTTCTCCTAAGTATTGGTACTTTTGGTTTGATTTGTCAAGACTGTGTGTACTGAAGTGAAACAGTATTCACACAGTATACCAATACACGCATAGACATCTTCCATTCACAAGATAATGATCTCCGTGGTCTAGTTAATAAGACGCATATCTCCCAATTCGAAGGTTGCTGGTTCAAATCCTACTGGATAGTAACATTTAATTACATGGCAAATGAAATAACTATATAAATTTGTTACAGATTCCTGTAGGGGGCTTCGGCCTCGGCCCCCATCATCACGGGGGGCCTGCGGTGCCCCCCCGTCACACCCCGGCGCCTTTACCTCCTCCTTATCACCTGCTCAATCAGCCCCAAGGTAAGATTTGTTTCATCTTTGGTCTCTCCCAATATTGTTTTATTATATTGTATGTATGTACTTTGAAAAGTTGAATTAATTTAAATAAAAAATACTACAGTCAGTATAAATAGACAAGATTTTTTTTGTAGATACTTCAAGTTATATGAAGCTCCATATAAAGCTCATACTGACTGCCTTATCTCTATTCAGATGCTACACAAACAATTTATTAATTATTTCGCCTTTAACTTTATGGAACTCCATATTAGAATATTTAACAATAAATTAATTAAGTATTCCACAAATTACTTTAAACCCTACTACACGTGTTTCTACCTCCTATCTCGAGGGTTTCTTCAAGCCTGAACAGAGCCTTAGAAATATTGTGGGGATTTAAGTAATTAGTGTAACAACAATGTAATTTATTGCTATACAAATAGTTCGTAGTAACGATATAATTAGCAATACAATATTTAGTCTATTTAAATACGAGCTGACATTATTTATGAATATTCTGCGATAATATATTTTTTGTCGACGTCTCAATTCCACACTGATTACATAACTTTCAAAAACAAACTTTTTTATTCAATTTAATTCCATCGTCCTATTGCATTTAACTAAGCCATCCAAATCAATTTGCAGATATCACTGCTATAGATACGAGTAGGTATCAATAGGACGAGGAAGAATCTCACCAAAACAAAGTAAAGTCAAACTCCCTCTCTTTTGCCCGATTGGCCCGATGAGGAGTTGATTTGCCACTTTTGTAATTTATAAAAACCCCTTTTTTAACCTGGCGAGTTTATTGCCATGTGGCAATCTCTTCCAACAAAGTGAAAACCAGATTCGTATCCCATTTTTTTTTAATCTGGGTTCCGGCGGGGATCGAACCCGCAATCTCCGGATCGGCAGACAAGCATCTTGCCACCAGGCCACGGAGGTCAATTGACCTTCACCTAACCCCGTGGTATTCAAGTATACCAAGTCTATAGATTTACTATAAACACCCCTAAATATTTTGCGACCTTTAACTTTCTTTTTCAACGGTATCACAGAAAATTGAGCATTCTGCCATTCATAATACGTTTATGGAATTTTTTATTACGTAAGTTGGTAAGTTTTCTGCGGTTTTCTTACCAACAATGTTTTTCTAAACATATGCAGATGTGGGAAGTACCTAATAAAAATATATCATATACATATTTTTAATTTGTAATGTTTTTAATCTGTTAATAATAAAGAGTTCCGAGTTGGAGCGCCCTTGAGGAGAGTTTGCTCTCTAAACGGCATTGTATAAATTATTATTTTATTGTTATTACTAAGGACATGACATTTGTATCATAAATCCCCACCAATTCATTCGCATGACCAGTCATTAACAATTCCTTTATTTTTTCAGACTCTAATGTGCTAATGAAAGGTGGCAGGGGCGACGGTTTGGGAATGGGCTTGGTAGGTGGAGGAATGGCACCCCTGGGCGCTCAGCCTCCTGGAGGCATCACCCCTGCCCAGGGGGCGCACCTGCCCGACCTCACGCATCTGCCGGGGCCGCTCACCGAGGACGCAGTCATCAAATGTCTTCAGGCCAAGTTTTACGCTAACAAATTTTATGTAAGTACTTTATCATTATTTTTTATTTAACATTGACAGCCTCCATGATTTAATAGTATAACGGTTATTTTTCGCTCGTAGTTTTTTTAATTCAATTCAACTATTATATAAAGGCAGCAAATTCATTTCGAATTTGCAAAGTCATTATTGGTAGAAAAATATCGGCGTACTGCCGCGAAAAATACGTCAATGTACCGATGTATGTGGTCGGGGGTCGGTCGAGGCTATAGTGATTCATATAAGTTACTGTAGCTCGCCACGCTATATCGCGTAGATAGCCCCTAGTGTGCGCTTTACACAACATGATATCGCGTGAATAGCAGTGTACGTATTAAAAGATACGTTAAGCAGAATTAATTATATTAACGGATGTTCAATGACATTTATTTATTTTTTTATTTAATAAATCGTGTAGATTTAATTGAGTATTGTAAAAGCTCTGAGCAATCTTAATGATTGGTCAGAGCTCCGCCAAAAGCTTTAAGTGTAGATTTAATTGAGTATTGTAAAAGTTCTGAGCAATCATTAAGATTGCTCAGAACTTTTACAATACTCAACACTACCTGTTTCATAGACCTCCGTCTTCCTCATCAGATGAAAATGAACTCACCACGTTCATCTCCATCTGACGAGGAAGACGGAGATCTTTGAAACCGATAGCGAACTCATAAAAATAAAACAGTGATGAATACAAAAGAAGAAATAAGTGTTTTATATATTTTATTAAAAATAATAAACATACTACAAAGTGGAACAAGCGTTATTTTTAAGATTCAAAATATCTTATCATACACATAAACTCAGAAGTGCGGTTTTATTTTTTATTTTTTTTATTATTACACATGACAAGAAATATACATAATTTGCGAAAAAAACGACAGGTAATTTAATTTGGACATACAATATTAATGGATCTGGGTTTGTTACCTTTCATTTGTCGTATCCCCAGTAAACTAGGTTTTTGGCTGTATCTCACTGAGAATATTTAGCATGAAAAAATAAATCGATACTTCTTTCCAATTTTTTATTACACAAAAACAAAACCCCGTTGCACGTTTTCATCAACCTGACAAACAGTGACACTCAATTACAACTGGAAACATCATGCGAAATCAAACTCCTCACACATCATCACTCCAGAAAGACCAAAAATGTTCATCCCATAATTTTTTGTTTTGTTGTTTCCTTTGCTTATTCTATAATATTAATGTTTTTTTTTCTTATCCCTTTGATTTTTCTTTATTAACATGACACTTGATATAGATATTAACAGTTTCCACGATCCACGATACCCTGAATAAAAAAACTAAAACAAATAATTAGTTTAACATATTTGTCAGCAACAATACTTCAAATGATTATTATTATTTTATCATTAACTATATCCTTGAAATTCAGCTATACGAGTATATCTATGGCTGTCTCGTTAGATTGCTTTGAATGAATTGCAAAAAAATATGTCGACAATGACAAATAGATAAATCGTATTAAATAATTTATTGGACTGTCATGAACAGCGTTATACTGTACATTTTTATTTATGGTTGTAATTCAATATGTGACCATTAAATATCCATTTCTTTTTATTTTACCAAAAACTATTACTAATACTTTTTATATGTAGGATCCTCCTAGTCACGTTGACCTCCATAGTCTAGTTGATAAGACAATGAACTTCCAATCAGAAGTTTTGGATTTGATTTCCAATGGTACTCGAAAAAAAAGCTCAATCTGGCAAAAGAGTTTGTCTGCTGACAATAATGACACGCGCAAGATGTGGGCGATTGTTATTGATTCTTAACTTGCAGGCTAGTATTGACAATACATGCGATGGCAAATTACTTTAGTAGCTCTAAACCCCAAGGCTCGATTAATAAAGTCGAAGTTTGCGGATTCAATTCCCGTTAGTACCCATTGGTTTGTTTTTCACTTCAAGCCTCTTTATGTTTTTTTTGGTTGATTGTAAGAACTTGTTAACACAGTTACAGAGTTACGTTGTCTACAGCAATGTTCTTCTTCTTCTTCAGCCGTCTCTCCACTGCTGGATGTAGGCCCCTTCTAAAACCTTCCACGCTTCCCTGTATCGGGCTTTTCTCGTCCATTTTCTACCGGCGACAGGGATAATGTCGTCAGCCCACCTCTTCCGGGGCCGTCCCATCGGTCTTCTCGTATCCCACGGCCTCCATTTCAGGACTTTTTCATTTCGTTGTCTTGCAACGTGACCCGCCCATTGTCATTTCATGCCAGCAACACGGTCCATTATGTCGACAACCCTAGTCCGTCGCCTGATTTCTTCATTTCTGACTTTGTCTATCAGATTTATGCCCAACATTCGTCGTTCCATGGACCGTTGTGCGCATTTTAGTCTGTGAATGGTATTGGCAGTTAATGTCATCGTTTCCAAACAATGTTAATGTCTCTTAACTACTGTAAACATACATACCATTACACCATTTCCATGTTGAGATAGGTAGGGAGGACATAGCATCAGACTTTCATATCTCGACATATATCCATAGCTTATTTCACACCCATACACCTTAATTTACTATGATTTCTCTGACTTTCTACGTTACCTTCTTTAAAAATATCATTCACTTAATCCAATCATACTTTCCTTGGTCTTTTTCTCACATGCCTTCCACTCGCATTCAACGACTGTTAAGAATTAGTCATATTGTCTACAACGAAAGCGTAATACAATACAATAACAACTGTGAAAATCTCTAACTTCACAAAAATTACAGAAAGCAGATGAACTCGTAAGAAAGATTACGCAAATTTTCCAATATGTGATTAACATACATTGGTATTTTGTATAATGTGTACATTGGTGCACGCGTTGTGTTCGTCAAATTAGAAAACATGATATAAATGTTGCGTTTATTACGGTGTTGCTGAATTTGAAAAAAAAATTGCAATCCTCGAGTGCTTATTGAAATATTTTTAAAAAAGTCTCAGATAATAAATAAAATAAGACAATTTAACAATCGGAGATAAAAAAAATACCAGTCGTTGTTTAGATTCCTGATTACAAGAGGCAAGCAAAGTTGTTTCGCAAGTGGCACTTAGTGTCACCCCAGATGTGGGTCATTACACCAAGTCGTGACCGATACTGACTAATGCATGTGTTCTGCGAACAACTATTCCTGTGGCAAAATTATGCTAATGCATTTACGCGCGCGGGACAGCTTCAGCTAATATATATATCAACTTGACTTTCACTTATAAATGCTATGCCGGACACTTGAAACGATAGAAACAATGGAACTTATTGAAACGTACTTTGCAAGAATTTGTCTAGGATTTATTCTAATGTTTGAAGAACAATATGCTCGGACGTTTCTGTAGCTGCCAGACGTCATTTGTTTTTCTCTGATAGAATTTCCAAAGTTGCGATTTATTAGATTTTTGGCTATATGGGTATTTTTGAAGATGTACACAATATTCCATTATAACGTTTATTTCTTTCTTATTGCAACATTTTCTTATTGCAACAACCATATTGTTATTGCTTACTATATAACTGTATTTATATTTAGTGAATGTTTGTTATCCTGATTAATATTTCGACTGAATCGATATTTTTATTGTAAAATGTCAAATGGAAACAAAACCAAATAATTTCATTATTACTCTTAAAAAAACTAGAATTCATGATCCAATTTCAGTTGAAATGTTGTCTACTTCAAAGTGTTAGAGCTATGGGGACGTGAACAGCTTTAGGAAGCACTTGAAGGCAGCCCTTTTTGTAAAATTTTATCGAAATTTATAATTGTAGATGAACACTACACACATACACTACATTCCACCTAAAGCCGATTGTGTTACTATCACACGTTGGAAGATCTGTACAAGTTTCTTGTAGTTCGTCTTCCCTTAGTAAGTTTTCTGAGATATCTCACCAAATATGTTTTTCTGAACATATATACATAGATGTGAAGTTCCTAATCTAATGACTGCAGCCACCACCTTCCTATATTTACACTCAACTTGTTAAATTTGTTTTTTTTTTGTTATTATATTGCATTACATTTTCGTTGTACACAGTACAGCCTGGTGGACGTATTGCCATGTGGCGATCTCATCCAACCAACCAGAAAGATGTTAAAGAGAGTGAAAACGATACTGAAATCCTTATTTAAAAAATCTGGGTTCCAGCGGCATTTCAACCCGCAACCTCCGGATTAAGAGACAGGCGTCTTACCAACTAGGCCACGGAGGTCGTGTTTTATATTTAATCTTTCAATAATAGTGGGTCCAAATTCCGCATTGGAGTAGAGTAGCCTTGAGGAAAATCTGCTCTCTAAACGGCGCTATAGATAATGCCCTTTTATTATTTTTATTATTACAAGATTTAATTTTACCTAAAGAATGCTTGTTTGGCTTATCAAGAGTGACTTAGTTGGTAAGCAGCCTACACCCAGGGGCTAGAATTCACGATATGCAGGTATGGCCTAGGGGAGAAGATTCTCGATCATGTATTTTAACTATTCTTGTCACTCATTCTCAATCAACATGTTAAATATTCTGGTTAAAATCACTCACTGTTCCCTCCCTCAATATTGTAAATCGGTTATTCCTTAATAATTTAAATGATTAAACAGGTTTTTTAAAATGCCTTTTCGATAAAGATATCAACATATAAATTTTTTGACATTCTTTCTGATATACGAGTATTTTCAAAATATATAAATTTAACAAAAAATGAAATTTCTGTATTCATGAAATTAACCATACAAAGGGTATAAAGCATTCTCTGCAAGGTGAATTTTCTAAACCAAAAATAATCCTCATGGTCAATTTATACAGACGTTTGTTTCCCATCCGGGAGATTAAAATTCAATTCCCGATTCAATAAAATAAAATATTAATAAAAAATAAACAATCCCAGTCTGGTTTGATTCGACAATCAGGTTTTTTTTTCCTCTCGGTGTGCTGTATATTGCCAACAAGATCGACGACGAACAGTGAGTTAGGTGTCTACTCTAATGGCTTTAGCTTATTCAGGAATAATGTGTCAAAAATACGTAATTCTGTTTTCATTTTTTGACTTATTTTAAGATTTAGTTTCGTTTTTTTAGAACTAATTTTAATCGTTTTCTACCAGCAGTTTCTATTGTAAACTTAATAGTTTATTACTAATTACTGAAACTTGTATCTAATATCAAATAAAGTTTTATATTTTTTCCATTTTTCTCACAATGGTAGTTCTAGTTATTAAAAACAATTAGTCATTCATTTTCATATTAAATCTTAACGGATGGATAAGCGTATATGAGCAACTTTCTCCAGGAAACAGGAAATAGTTCACACGTTAAATCAAGAAGTTGTGATACCAAAATTAGACTAACATAAATTTGTATACAACTTGGTGTATAGCCTGTTTTTGTTTTCTTATCTCGAGAAGCCTTATATTTTTATAGATTATATTGAATTATGAATAGTCAGAAAAGACGGAGTTTATAATTGTTTCTACTGAAATTTATATTTAAAATATACATTATTTTAATGCAACTTAGATAGTTTCCACCATGTTGACTTCATTTTATATCTAGCCTTATTTTCTCTAAAATAAATCTGAAAATAGTATATTAGTAGCAGAATAAGTTGACGTATATTTACTAAAAATACTCCCAAAATTCAGTTTTTGGTTTATTTGAAATATCAAAAAAAAGTCATAAATCCATTTTCTAAAATATCAAACCAATGAAATAAGTATTTCATGGTTATATTCCGTCTCAAACTACTTGTATTCCGTCTCAAACTACTTGTTATATTCCGTCTCAAACTACTTGTTATATTCCGTCTCAAACTACTTGTTATATTCCGTCTCAAACTACTTGTTATATTCCGTCTCAAACTACTTGTATTCCGTCTCAAACTACTTGTTATATTCCGTCTCAAACTACTTGTATTTCGTCTCAAACTACTTGTTATATTCCGTCTCAAACTACTTGTTATATTCCGTCTCAAACTACTTGTTATATTCCGTCTCAAACTACTTGTTATATTTCGTCTCAAACTACTTGTATTCCGTCTCAAACTACTTGTTATATTCCGTCTCAAACTACTTGTATTCCGTCTCAAACTACTTGTTATATTCCGTCTCAAACTACTTGTTATATTCCGTCTCAAACTACTTGTTATATTCCGTCTCAAACTACTTGTTATATTCCGTCTCAAACTACTTGTTATATTCCGTCTCAAACTACTTGTATTCCGTCTCAAACTACTTGTTATATTCCGTCTCAAACTACTTGTATTTCGTCTCAAACTACTTGTTATATTCCGTCTCAAACTACTTGTTATATTCCGTCTCAAACTACTTGTTATATTCCGTCTCAAACTACTTGTTATATTCCGTCTCAAACTACTTGTATTCCGTCTCAAACTACTTGTTATATTCCGTCTCAAACTACTTGTATTCCGTCTCAAACTACTTGTTATATTCCGTCTCAAACTACTTGTTATATTCCGTCTCAAACTACTTGTTATATTCCGTCTCAAACTACTTGTATTCCGTCTCAAACTACTTGTTATATTCCGTCTCAAACTACTTGTATTCCGTCTCAAACTACTTGTTATATTCCGTCTCAAACTACTTGTTATATTCCGTCTCAAACTATTTGTTATATTCCATCTCAAACTACTTGTATTCCGTCTCAAACTACTTGTTATATTCCGTCTCAAACTACTTGTATTTCGTCTCAAACTACTTGTTATATTCCGTCTCAAACTACTTGTTATATTCCGTCTCAAACTACTTGTTATATTCCGTCTCAAACTACTTGTTATATTCCGTCTCAAACTACTTGTATTCCGTCTCAAACTACATGTTATATTCCGTCTCAAACGTCTCAGTTTTATAACGTACAAGTTAATATGAAGAAACGAGATGTTTCATCAACTATCTCTGATCAGGTAAAATGTGAATTAGATATTTTTTTTAATATATACGTTCAAATAACACTGTGAATCAGAATGCAAGCACCTAACTGCAAGCACATTCGATGCAAGTACAGTATCCAGCACGAATCAGAATGCAAGCACATTCGTCTTAGCTATTTTTTCTGGAAATATTCCAAATTCAATTAATTAATTACTGAACTTGAACTGTATGACTTCCTCTCCAGTTAATCAGTAGCTTACTGTACGTACTTAATATCGATCAAAATTCAGCTCAGAACGTCGTCATGAAAACGCGTGCCGCGCGGACGGATACACAAGTATTACAATGTCTTCTGAGAAAAGCAATCTTCAGCAGGGCCATGAATGGGCCGCCGGAGAGAATCGATTTCATTCAAAGAAGATTTAGGATAAACAAGGAAAAAGGATGGACATAAATCTGTACCTTTGGTGTATACGCATCGCAATGTGAGAATAACGAGGTTGCAGTGGATAGTTTATATTTTTACCGAAATTTATTTATTGACATTTTTGCGGTATGCCATTACAAAATTAGAGCGCATTTTTGATTGATGGATATATGAAATACGACATCAGTTCTATCGACAGACAAAAAGTATTGTCTTCGAAATATTTCAACTTCCGTATCTTAAAACTTTGTTAAGTACACAAATAATACTAAATAAATAACCTTTTAAACAAACTTTTGAGCATATAAATGGCTCAAATTAACTGCATCAAATAATTTTGAAAAAAATCCCAAGGGAAAAAAACTGTTAAGTAAATCGTTTTAACCTAAAACTTATCAAATTTCATATTTTTGTACTCAGGTCAAATAAGTTTCATTCGACGATGGAGGTCCTTAAAACAAGCAGTAAACTCAAATAAAACTGTGGTGAATACAAAATAAAAACTGTGTTTTTTTTTGTTTTGTTAAAAAATTATAAACATGACACCACAAAGTGAAACAAACGTATTTTCTAATATTCAAGAAATAAATTATCAAAGTATATTAAATAAATCTACAAAGTGTCATTACAACATTATTAATATTTACTTAATATGGAAATTTTAGTAAACCCTTCACAAATAGCCCAATATTCCTCAAAAACAAGCCAAGCACTGGGAGACGGAGTTATAATTTTGATCGGATGTTCAAGTGTTAATAAATGTATTTATTTGTTCTAGAACTTCTAAAACCAAATTTTCAAACGAATGCACCATAAACAATCAAATTAAATCAACTTATTATTATAACTTCTGTTAAATTCGTCTTAATAATCTATCGACCATTTCGAAAGTCCACACAGCAAATTATTATTTAAGATAACGTTGTTATATAATATTTACTCCACCCACACAATCCTTCGCTGCATTAATGTCACGGCGATAAATGTCACTATATAGCGTTTTTACATCTTAACCGTGGAAATTTTAAATTTATATTTTTCACATGTAAGTTCATCTTTTATTTTTATTATAGTATTGCCACCTACTAATATGACTACAAAACTCTCAACACGTTGATATATGTCTTCGGATTTCGCGAGAATTGTTTATGTCGGTTTTGTATGGTGTTCTCGTAAGTGAAGACAAGATAGATCCATTATGAACGTCATTATCGTCTTCATGATATGTCTCTATAAGGGATAGGCAGAAAGAACAGATCTCTTCTTCATTACATCTTGGCACACATCTTTCGTTTCTACTGCGTCTATATAATATACTTCGCTATGCATTTTCTCCTATTATAAAGGTTTAACACTCTTCCATCTTTCACAATTTCAACGTATTTTTGTACCTTCTATACAATTTTTGGAAAAATGTAATTTAATCGTTTAGTTGCACACAAAAATAATGTTATATTATATAGAGAAAATAAATAAATATATATTATAGTATGCTATTAAAAATAGTACAGTATAGCAAATTGCGTGAGATATTTTAATCGTCTCTGGCAGCCTTTAGTAATCAACGGTGGACAATATTTTGGAAATGGTAGGTTTATTTATTTTACATTTATTGTAAATATAATACTATAACGTCAAAAATAATAAAAAAATAGATAAAAGTTTAAAAATATTAGCAAAACTAATAATGATTACTTATGCTTCCTGTGTATTAGCTCAGTTATGTCTATAAATATTATTAATGAGCTCAATCCTCAAATTATTCAATGAAATATGGAAGATATTAATATACTAAAATGAATTCAACAAGGCCATTCCGTGCGTGTGGTAACACTCTTAATTAATAGCATAGTTCGTGGACACTCTCATGAACAATATTAATTCGCGATGGTGTAAATGATTGTCAGGTGCATTAAAGTTTATCAATCAACAATGTTCAATATTTTTTTAGTAATTTGTATATATACAAGTACATACCGGGACGTACATATCTTCTAACGCTTGTTTATTTTTATATTTTTTTGTTGCTAATTTGTTGTGTTGTCGTTAAAATGATAAATCTTGTAATAAAATTTATATCTTCTAATAAAAAATACAACATTTCCAAAGAAACAATTATTTAGATTTAATAGAGTTTAAATAAAAAAATATAATGAATAATAGAGGAAAATACAAAATAAATTTCTGAGAATCGTACCTCTAGCATGTTTCCATCCACTTTGAAAATATTTGAAAACACATTAAGACTTCAACACGACTTAAAAACTTCATAAATGACGCATTGAACAAGCTTAAAAAAGTACATAAAAGGTTAATATTTTATTGTCTTATTATTTTTATCTTCTAATTTAATAAAATTTATTACATTAGCCTATTCAAACACTGACAAATTTAACATGATTATTTTGATTGAAGAAAAACTTCAGTATTTATTTTTTGCTTTTTTTTTTTGCTTAAATTTATTGATATATTGATCCTTGCAAGGTTCTTTTTATTTTCAAGATATTTTTTTATTATTTCCTCAAATAATCATTTAACCAATGATAATGTTGACTCATCGAATAAACAAACATGAAAGCGTTATATCATTTAATAGACTAACAGTAATATTTTAGTGAGAACATTGTATCGTGTCAATATTAGTGGATGTTAATATGAAATATATACTCGTAATGTATACCAAGCTAAATAAAATAACTACCTTGATACTTGGACATACGAGTACGTAGAAAGGTTCAAAAATTTACGTCCCAAGGAAATAAAAAAGTTATTTAAAATATTTTTTAGTTTAGTCGACCTAGTTCAACACATATTTTAGAACGATAAATAAATATTTTAATACCACTGAAAAAAATCATGTGAAGTTTCTGAAGTTTCTGGAGCCTCTGCTGGTCAATTTCCAATAGATTATCGGCCAAAGCGAAACTGTTGAACCCAATCTTTTACTGTGGAATATGACCGAAAATATACTCTACAGCAGTGTTCCCCAACCGGTGGTCCGCGGCCCGGTACCGGGCTGCAGAAACTTTCCGCCGGGCCGCAAACAGTATGCCAAATTTCAAGAAATTCGCCATGCAAAAGTATTAAATATAGGATTTTCATCCATGTCCTGAATAAAATCGAAACAAAGGAATAGACTGGACGTGAATGCAGCACTTCGTATGTCAGAGACAGCACTGCAGCCAAAAATATCCAATATATTAGCAAAGATCAACAGCAAGTTTCGCATTAGTTTGATACAATTAAAATTGTTTAACTGTTATATGTATATTTGTTAATTATAGTTACATATGTCCATGTCACAATATAAGATTAAAAACATATTAAATAAAAAAAACATTTTTATTTCAGTATTAGTGGTCCGCGAAAAAATCTTCCTTTTTTTACCGGTCCACAGGTCTAAAAAGGTTGGGGAACACTGCTCTACAGCATCTAAACGTCGTTTATTTTCTTGGACTTTCCATTCTTTTGAAAAAAAAATGATAACCGCGCGATATTCAATTTTTAACATTTTAAAATAAAACAAAACAACACATCTTATATCGGCTCTAGTTGACATACTATTTAGAGTATAGATATTGAATTTTATAATAATACCAGCGACGTATTACGCTAATTAAATCTTCTTTTTCCCCTTCTTTCATAAAACTTACTGATCTGTTCTTACTGGGTGATCTTTATTTTATGAATTTGACTTCATAATTTTCTATATTTTTTAAAGTTTGACAAATGGCTATCTGTGGACTATAAAACGAAAGAGAATCGAAGTTTTCCATCTTTACAATTTGTATGTCACTTAATATTTGTCACACTTGTCTTTTTAATATTTTCCATCTCATAACAAAGCTGGGGAAGACCACAAGCCTGGAGGATGGATGATATTGTGGCAGTGACAGAAAGAAGATATGGTGAGTTGGAAAACCATGGGAGATGTTTATGTTGACATTTATTATTTATTCATATGGTACCCTTCAACAATTTCAAATTCGTTATTCAGATATATTAAAGTGCATGACCGGTAGACAACATTGTCTTCGGTCCCATTCTTAAGTTTCGGGCTTAAAACTCGTTTAATAGACTGGAAACCTTATTTTTTTTGGTACCATCGAAAATCAGATTCGAAACCTCTGGGTATAAATCAAATGTTTTACCAACTAGGCCGCGAAGGCCGTGTCCACTATTAGTCCGAGGCAAGCTGAGGATGATGATGAATAGCACATTTGACTTGACAGGTCTTCGATTTCGACTTTTTCTATTCTTCAGTTTTTTCTCCGTTTAATCCCACGATAAAATCGTAGAAATATGTGAATTATCTTCGCTAGTTTTTTATGGCGTAGTAGATGCAACGGCGAAGGGCAAAAACTGAAAGTAGACTTTCGGCTTTACTCCGGACTCCACAGTCCGGCGGGGGGCAGTATCCGGGCTGACTCGCTCCGGAACGAGACAGACCAGCAGTGCCGGAATCAAATGCATTTTGATATGTTTTGCCCTTTCTTTACAGGTTTAACCCTTCCAAGAAATAAATTGTAATTTGGGCAGTTAAATAAATATCCACCAAATAGATTTCATAAAATATAGTTTTTGTTGACGCTGTTGCCTGGTGATTTCCACATTTCCCTAAAGAAACGTCATGATAAACGTCCCGAATTTTCAAATCTAGGATTATTTTTTACGAACGATTTCAATCTGGGATTATTTCCTTTTTTGAAGCTTTCCTATGAATTTATTATCATTTATGGGCTTAGTAGCTTTAAGGTAAGTCCCTGGGTTGTTTATTGCTAAAAAAGTTTTATATAAAAATATACTTTTTGTCACATGATTTATGAACTACATGATTTTTATCCAATTTTGGGTCTTATTCAAACTCGTGGCATTTTATGTTATCCTTTCGTTGTCATTTTTTTAATGTTGTTTTCCTGCAATCGGTCAGCGGCCGTAGTGTAACAGTTAAAACAGTGCTAAAAAGCGATAGTCCCAGATCTAATACATGGCGGATTTACTTCCAGACTAGTAATACTTTAAAATCTTATTTAATCAGAATTTATCTGCTAGCGATGTTCTTCAGCTACTTTTCATTAGTTCTAATAGAACTATAGAGCAATACGAAAATACTGTTAAAAAATCTACAGTACGAAAATCTACAGCAAATTAAACATGGAACTAGTCTTTGAACTGTATTCCTCTTGTTATGGGAAATTTGAGTTTGATCGGCCGAAACTATGTATTTACTGAAGTGCAATAACTTTAAAAAAAATAACCAATACTTGCAAAAGCGTCTTCTATCCATTTGTATGTACTCGTATATGTACTCGTCTATGTACGAGTATATGTATACGTATATTTAAATGTGTATGTGTATTTATATGTACATGTGGATGTATATGCATAAGGTCTACAACCAGTGTATTCTCCCAGTACTGACGTATGGCTGCGAAACATGGACGCTCACAGCAAAGAACACACAAAAGTTTCAGATCGCACAAAGAAACGTAAACGAAACACCTGGATTCGCAACCAAACAAAGGTAGAGACGTAATAAAGGTGTGCAAGAAAATTAAGTGGCAGTGGGCAGGACACGTAGCCAGAATGTCAGATTGCCGATGAACGTCTGAAAAAATCCAATAGTACCCAAGAGGCATAAAGAGGCCTAGAAAAAGGCCAAAGGTACGCTGGATAGATGAAATCAGAAAGCATGGCAGCATTACATGGCACCAACGGTCAAAAAACTGAACTATTTGGAGTCAACTTGGGGAGACTTTCATCCAGCAGTGGATCGACCCTGGTTGACAATGATATGTATATATACATTTATGTATATAAATGTATATAAGTTGAGTATAAAGATAGGAAGGTGGTGACTATGGCAATTAAGTTAGATTCTTCTCCGCATCTACATATGTTTAGACATGTTAAAATATCTAATCATATGCAGATGATATTAAATTATAAAACATATTTAATTATAAAACATTATCAAATATGTCTATATAGTTAAAAACATATTTGATAAGAAAACGGAGAAGACGGACTATAAAGAAAATTTCGTAGATCTTCCGATGTATAATAATAATACATTCGGCTTTAGCGAAGTCCTACAAAAAGATACCATTACCAGATTCACTGTCCTCGATACGTGCCTGTCAGTAGCGGGCATCAAAACTTACAATAAAGTCAACATTCGGGGCTGGCTGGTTTTTTTTTTTTGAAAGCCATTGACGTGTTTGCGGATGACCTCAGCCTTGATGGCACAGCTCTGCTTCGCCATTTTCAAGTGCTCCATCCCTTTCCGGACATTCCTATTTGCCAGGCGCTGGAATGTGAGAGAACTCCATCAGATCGGTTTATCGGTAATTGTACCTGTCTTTTCGGTAGAAAGATCGACCTGCCTCCGTATTGCTCATCAGATGCTCGGAACATTCCCGAGACGTTTCCAATTTTGTTAAATTAAATAATCACAGTGTTTCTTTGGGAAAATTATACGTATAACATAAATTGGAGAAATTTTGTACATTAAAATAAAACATGAATTGCCTTAAGTTAAGATTAAAAAAATCGAATCAGAGATTTAACATTTGTTTTTCTATCAAAGAGGTTGTGGAACTCCGTTGCCTAGTTGGCATGAGACCTGTCTTCCAGTCCGGGGGTTACATGTTCCATTCCTATTGGCAAAACAATTTATTTTTATATGGAGTTCCAGTCTGGTTTTCACTTAAGACTTCTTAAACATATTTCTGGTTGGTTGAAAGAGATTGCTACATGGAAATTTTATCGCCAGACTGTTCTGTATACAACGAAAGTGTAATGAGTAATAATTACTATAAATCATCAATCATGTAGAAATATTCTTGAAAGTATAATATATTATACAAGTAATAATAAATCTTATTGAAATGTAATAATAAATCTTATTCAAGAGACAATAATAATAAATCTTATTGAATGTACGAGTATGTTTTGAGGCTATCGCAGTTCTTCGTATCAGTTGTATAAGGTTTTTGGAGTATCAGTTGTATAACGTTTTCGAAAAGTCGACATCATAAGCCATACCACGTGGTTTGGCTTAAGATGCCGACTTTTCGAAAACATTACAATTTTCATCTTCAAGGCTTATTCTAGTGAAGTGCCATAAGTGGATGCGCGTCAGATATCGCTTCGCTTATAGACTCAACAGTATGTGAGTGCATAGGTATTTCCCGATTCACGGCCGTAACGCTCTCTCATGGGTCAATCCCACCACGGCTTCTACAAAGATTGAAGTTATTTTTCATTTACATCTAGTTGTCGCTTCGATTTGTTTATAGGTTTTACCATGCTTATTTGAGGTAGAATCCATCATCTCTGTTTATATTGTTTGAATGTTTATAGATTATCGGCATTATAAGCCAAACCACGCGGTACACCACACCGCAAGACCTTATACAACTGTATTGAATTTCTACGTTAATCTATAAAAAATATATTTACTGTTAAGAGGTCTTGTCTTTCCGATATTTTTTTCTCTATGAAGTGCATATAATTTTGGTAAACCCTCAAAGTCCAAGATGAGTCCATCGTGTACAATCTAAGTTGATTTGTAAGTCCAATCCAGGAACCGCATACCCTCCCACAGTGTTGGCACTTCCTTGACTAGATGCTGGGTGCTCATTATCTTTGACTGTCGCGTCTCGCAGACTCAAAAATGGCATCCTTTCAACTATGGTACTAGTCCTACTCTAGTGCTAGTCGCCCCCCTGGGCTACTGCGACCTCTCTTTTACTCATAAATCACGAGACCATACATGAGATAGTCTTTCTACAACTTTTTGAGTTACCCTGGTCTCATTTCCATACCTGAAATTTGGAAAAGAGCAGCTGTTTTGCAATTCTAGAATCCAGTATTCAGGCAACGTTTCCCGCCAATCGTTTTATTATCATTTTTTCTAGCTGGTTGTTTGAGGCTTTTATCTCAACTTTGTCTTCTGTCAACTTATACGAGTATTATGGACACGGCGGACTTTCTGTATTTCAACCGTGATGTGTTAAGAATGATTAAAAAGGTACTCTGAATTAGTTTGATTATATTCAACGAATAAGCGACGAGATATTGAAAAAACTCTATAATGAAAACGTGAATGGCGGATGTGATATAAAAAGTCCAAATAAGATGGTATGTAAATAGAATTTTGAAAATAGAAATTTTATTAACCGAAGAACCAGTGTAAAAAAGTGTGTGGATAGTGAGGAAACAAACTGTATTGTATTGATTTGTATTGTATTACACTTTCATTGTTTTGGGAGACAGTCGACTTACCAACTATGATATATGACGGCGTTCCGTGCTCTCTGCTATCCCAACAGAGTATTGTGTGTTTTTGGCACTATCTTTCTCAAAAATGAGAGCAAGGCCTACATATCAATTAAACATGACCGCTTGTGCTGTTTATCTGATTTTATTATATGTAGGTAGTGATAACCTTCGTGGCCTAGTTGGTAAGACGCATGACTTCCACCTGGAAGCTTGAAATTTGATTCCCGATGGTCTTAAAAAAATAAATAAAAAAAGGGTAAAAGAGTGTGCCAGGTAACAAATTTTCGCACGCACTGAGTATATCTGCAAGTGTTATTATGTCCTCACGCACGGTAGTGTTACTAACACGTGCAATAACGAACCGCGAATTTCGTGCCTACTCCAATTGGTCTAATCCTGAAATCTCAATTACTGGGACGGAAGCCAATATTTTCTCCTGGCCATGCTCTTCAATATGTCCGATTCACCAATTCAGATATTTTGAATTGCACCAAACAAAATAAAATCAATCCCACTAGCCGGCGGGATTGTAAAAATAAATGATATAGCAGTATATGATACAATAAGAATGAATATATGGTATGTGATCTTAAGGCTATTTAAATAAAATGAAAAACAGCACTTTGAGATGGTTGGGTGTCGATGAGATGTCGCGATAGGACAGCCTGGTGTTCTGCACTCTCCGCCTTCCTTGACAGGTTAACGGCGTGACGGTATTTATGAAAGACTTAAAATCCAGCAGGTGTGTAAGTAGAGTGAAATTAAACCAATTCGGTTTCCTCCCAGACGGAACGGAGCACGCACGCAGAGAACATATTCTCTCAGTGCGCTAGGCGGTCCGTCAGTATCAAACGACTTGTTGGCTGCTTAACAATGCCCCGAGGGGAAACACGTGTACTATTCCCAAATTTCACGGTGAAATTATATATAACATACATTTGGAAAGAGTTTCATTTTAAAATTAACATTAAAAAAATTTTCAAAAATAAAAAAATTTAAAAAAAAAATATATATATATATATATATATATATATATATATATATATATATATATATATATATATATATATATATATATATATATATATATATATATATATATATATATATATATATATATATATATATATTTATATATATTAATAATAGAATACGAAAATGAGCACCTTAAGGACGGTTATGAAGGAAGACCAAGGAAAATATGGTTGTATGAAGTGAATGATATTTTGAAAGAAGGAAAGTAACAAATTAGAGAAATCGTAGGAGCTGTCTAAGAATTTGTGTGGATATGAAAGCGACGAAATATATGAGCCGAGAAAGAAAATTCTGGTTCTCTGTCTTTTATGCCTACCTAAGCAGTGTAATGGCGTGATGATAGAATTTTTTGCACTGCAATATGATGGTAGATTTTTTTTGCACTTGCATTACAATTAATCTAATAAACGGACATATATACTCGTATAATCATACACAGAAACTCAAAAATACAGCAATCAAAATATATGATTAAAAAATGCGCAAAAAAGTAATGCCGCCGTATTTGCTTAAATTAAAGGCTTTATCATACTATTGCGAATTCTGAACCCAAAAAGGGCTATAGAATGGCACGCGTTTAGTCATCAAAGTCTTGCGTTGGCATTCCATTGATGCAGAAATTATCACTGGCAATAAATAATAAGGGAGAACGAGTCGTAATTCTTCGCATCGACATAGAACCGAACGAGAGCAGTTTGCCATTTAGGATGCAACGTCGTCAATTCCCAGTGATTTTAACATTTTTTGTGACTATCAGTAAGGCGCGACGACAATATTTTGATAATGTCTCCGTTTATGGATATAGACGAAGCTAAGGCGTGTTAATGTAGGAAAGCCTGATGCTCTATCCTTTCTGTCAACCCTGACAAGGAGGTGGCGTGATGATATGTACATATGTGTAACACAAATACGAGTAAAAAACTAAAGTAAAAAATCAAAATAGAAGATTTAACCCTTAGGTAATAAATACTTTTTAATTTCCTCCATGGCATTGACTACCTCTGTGCGCTAATTGGTAAAACAACAATCATCCAACCCGGGGTTCTGGACTCAATTCTCTATGATACCATGATTTTTAAACTTCCAGTTTAGGGTCCCTTTTTACAGCTTTTTAGCTGGTTTGACGAAATAGACACAAGTCAATAAACGCGACAGAATATACTATATATAACGA
The DNA here is from genome assembly GCA_949825065.1 of Odontocerum albicorne. NCBI lineage: Eukaryota > Metazoa > Arthropoda > Insecta > Trichoptera > Odontoceridae > Odontocerum > Odontocerum albicorne. The sequence goes on along the minus strand of OX463845.1, from coordinate 32,154,181 downwards.
AACCTTAATATACAGTTACATATTTATTTAATCATATGATGGCATAAAATCCAGTTAAAACTATTTATTAATTGACCAATTTGCAAAAAAGATTAAATAAATGGCTCCCATACGAAAGACATTATATCAACACAAAATGAAATAACCCCTGATACGCATAATCTCATATTTTACTCAGAACATTATGTTTTATTGAAAATTTTCGAAATATAAGTTAGCACACTTCTACTTTCTTCTCGAAATACCAGCAAAGATAGTCGAATGTTAATACATTTTCTAGTTGCACTAAAATTGACTTTGTTAAAATATATATGTCAAACCAGGGGAATGCTCTCTTTGACATCGGTGTTATCTTTCTTTCCCAGTATTACTTGACTTGTTGCATTGTTGTATTAGTTATTTTGGTGACGTGACTGAACTTCGTTCACAGACAAAGGGCCTGCTGGAAGACGGGAGGTGAGGGGATTCCTGATATCGCATTCCCGCCACGCCACCTTGTTTATGATACTGACCATAGAGCAACTTGGAACGCTCTCCCGAAAACCCGTTTCGGGACCTGGTATCAGGGATGCAAATTGTAACGAAAACGAAACAAAAACGTACAACCATTGTATCAAAAACGGCAGTTCAATCGTACTTCTTACGTTAAAAAATAATTTCAAAGCTATTTGGAAACTTGATCATATTATCTAACAATACAAAAGTTTTGAATCTTTCTGTCTTCCGGAATTTTGACAACCATTATCTATTTTTGACAACTTCACCGCTTAAGTCGTCAATTGCAAGATCCGTACATAAAACTGCATTCAAAATGTAGTTTGACGTATAACTTATTAGCGATGTCACTCATATATAAAATTGTGGCAATGAACTAAGAACTTTTTAAGTACAATAATATGTTAGCTTAGGAAAAATCGTTTATATTCTATTACATTTTCGTTGCATACAGTATATGGCTTTATATTTTTAAAAGGTAGTTTCAGTCAGGTTTTTAGTTAAGGCTTGTTTAACACTTCTCTGGTTGGTTGGAAAACAATATCCATATCTTTAACCTTATACGCATCCATGCACCTTCTCATACAACTAAACGATTTATCTGACTTTCTACGTTTCCTTCTTTCAAAATATAATTAATCTAGTATAACTATACTTTCCTGTCGCCACATGGCATTAAGCCTACCAGGTTGTATTGTATACAACAAAAGTGTAATACAATACAAATTTCCCACCCACATCCTTGATTGTCCTGGGGAAGTATAATATATACTCGGACGTGTCTCAACATTCAACGCGTTGCCCTGCGGTTTCCTGGAGAAATCAACACATCGTGGAATATATTATATTTGTATCCTATCTAAATACGAAGATGTACTTACGACTTTTCAAATTTCTTTATATTCTTTGAGATATTATAGTAAACTTTGTTTTCCGCAGAATATTACTAAACAAAATAAAACAAATTTTTATTAATATGGAATATTAAATAGTATACTCTTAGGTAGTCTTAAGAAAATAAATTTACAAAAATCCCTTATTGAGAAAATAAAATTAGTTCTAGAATATTCCCATACGAAATATATGTCATTTATACTCTTTATTTATTGAATATTCGTTTTTTTTATTAATTGGGTATTCCATCCCTATAAAGAGAATTTGTAGCTGTTACAATTTAAAGGAGAGTGTGTAAAAAATATGTGGAAATCTGCTAAAATACTAAATATTTAAGGAGTTTTTGTATAAACATTCAGATACTAGTATGTATGTGACTGTAAATTACTGGAGAATTAAGTTAATATTATCATAACTCATTCCAGTGTAGATGGATTGTGTGTTTTTGGCACTATCTTTCTCAAAAATGAGAGCAAGGCCTACATATCTTATATGTAGGCCTTGCTCTCATTTTTGAGAAAGTCTCCTTTTTGTATTTTTATTTCATTTTTTTAATAATAAAAATAACCACAAAAGCCTTTAGAAATTTCTAAAATACATAATTAGATTTCAAATCAATAAAAAACGCAACGATTTTTCGCCAATTATATTTCATGGCTACTTATTTATTTAGCACTTAAAGAAAATTGCACAAATTCAATATGATAATCATTAAAATTTTAAACATCTAGTAAAAATCATTTTTATTAATCATTAAACATCTAATAAACATGTTTTCATCGGCTTTTAACATAAATAGATGTTATTTTCATTTAAATTGTTGGAAATTAAACAAAAATCCGAAGTTGGTTAAACAGTTTAATTATAACCTACGACATTTGAAAATTTCTGTAAAATTTAGCAAAATTGCCGAAAAATTGTGGAGCTAATTGTTTTCAGTCACGCACGGATCATTTCAACCAAAACAAGAGGCCGGCTATCGGTAATTATTTTTCCATTAGAAAATCTAAAAAAAAACAGTCGAGACTCCTCCGCACAGGCTCATCGTTTATTTTTACTGACGTTTTTTTGGAATAAATTGCATTTTGAGTTTATTTTCTTCAAGATTTTTTTATTTTATCGAGTTCTATGAGTATCTTTTATTTTGAGTGGAGAACGTAAAATAAATGTCCTGACACCAATTTCATACTTCCAGTAAAATATTATTACTAGAAAGTTGGTTGGTTCAACTCGATATCGGTAGTTTAACAGAGAATACGTTTGTTTTTTTTTTCCGAAAGACTTTCAATAACATGCAGGAAAAATATTCTAACATACCAATAAGGTACAAAAGTTTCCGGTTTGGATAAGTTAGAGCGTTTATAGACAGATACCTACGTTAGCCACCCCCATCATATGATCAGACAATATTACTACGTACTTTGGGTAGGTTGCCAGAAAGAACAATTCAAGTCTTGAGAAGCTGGTGATCACGGGGATAGTTGAGGGAATACGAACAGGAGGAAGGAATTGGTCATATAAAGGAGCTACATCATCCTCTTTAAATGGTGTGTATTCAACATGGACCAAGACTGAGAAGGATGGAAACATGTGGTGCACTGAGTTATAGACACAGCAGAGGACCACGACACTCAGCAGTGAGCACGCGATAAAGAAGAAGAAGAATACGCTTGCTTTGCGCTTGACGTTGAAGACTCGATTCCCGCCGGGTCCCAAACTGGTTTTACTTATAGCCATTTTTCATCTGCATTTATTGTTGTACTTGTGCTAAGTAGCTGTCTAACATAAATTCTTAGTGTTCTTGGAGTTTTACGAAATAGCGCTATATAAATTCCTAGGTTTTCTAAATTGGCACCCAAAACCAAATTTGGCTGATAATGTGTTCACTTTTTTTTTTTATTTTTCACTATTCTATCAACATAACTTTTCGGAGTAAAATACTTGCATCCTTTAAAATTCTCAAGTCATTATATAGTTACCGACACATATTTTATTTCAAAAGATGCGCGTTTGAAATAAAGGCGTGAGAAAATATACCTTTGCCCAATCTTTTTCGTAATTTATTATACAAAAACCGATCGTATTTCAGCACGAAAATATCAAAATGGCAATCTTACGAGCATTTTGATCGTCGGATTCTGCTCCGGGACACAATTCTCTTCGACATTACATTTATATGCTCGCGTGATGGAGACGAACCAATTAGTGTTTCTGTCATGGAATAGCTATTTGTATGCTCGAAGGGAAATATTTACACGCTTCGTCCAAAAAGGGATATCGAATTTTAGACGTTAGAGCTCTTTGCCATGTACATATATTATTAAAATAATTTCATAAAAATTCTACCGATGGATGCTTAACCAGTATGTCGTACTTTAAAAAGAGTAACTTCTCCAAAATAATTGGAATTTTAAAAATTTTTGTAGCAATATAGCACATCGATCAATAAGCCCCGGGATTAACTTCTAAAACAACATTTGTTTGCCAAAATTCTTCTTTATTCATCAACATTATAACACTCAATCAGTTATAACACTCAATCAAGACTCCAAGATTTTGTTTTTGTTGCAGAATATGCAATTTCAATAAATGGAGTCCATCTTCGTAAATGAGATGAACTTCCCTTCTATTTTCCCTTGGATCACCAGTCTGTCCATTGTATATTCCTGTCTATTGTATTAATATAACCAAAGTACCCGAGGATTCACAGTTGTATAATTGAAGACTAACACTGTTTGATTTGTAGTTCTTCCAAAATTAATAAATTTATCCTACACGCTGTTAAAGTATATGCAACATACATACATAACATATTTAAATTACGTAGCTTTAAGGCAGTATGCCTTCTACCACAGGAGCTACCGAGATTCATTCATTCGTTCATATTATAGCCCTTCAACACATCTAAACTGGTGAATCGGACATATTGAAGATCGTGGATGGTAGACAAATTGTCATCGATCCTATTAATCGAACCTTTGCACTTAGATCCACTGAAATAGGCACGTGTTTAGAATACTACCCCGCACGTGAAGAGGCAACAATACTCACAAACGTTTAGCGTGTCTGAGCATTATAACCAGTCGATTTATTTTACCAGATTATTCCCTCGTGTTTTGGTTACCATCGGAAATCGAACCCGAAACTATAAGCGACTTACCGACTAAGCCATGGATGACATAATGAAAACGTGTTTATAATTTAATTACAACGTAAAATCACTACTCTAATTTTTTTGAAAAATCAATTTGTGAATTTACTAATAAGGACTTCCCAAAGACGCCTTCATCCTAAGTTAAATGTACAACGGCTGGGATATATTAATTTTTAATTTAAAAAATCCGTTGATTTCAGTGACGTACTTTTAGTGACGTAATAACTCCCTATAAAATTTACAGTGGTATTTTTTTTATCAAACCGCGTACATTTTTATTAAACCGCGTACATAGAAACAAGCTTTTGTTATCGATAATAGTTTTTTTGTATTTTTAATTGGTTTTTAATTGTTTATTGTAAAAAAGTGCATTCCAAATACAATATATAGTAGTGACCAAATACAACATTTACTACAAGAAACAAGAGGCTTATCTAAGTAAAAACAGACACTGTTATGATGAAAAATATGTAATACAACGTAAAGACGTACCAAAAACAGAATTAGGCTTTCAAAAACACTATCAAATTTCGAATATAGTATATGTTAAGTAGATTTATCGACTGATTAATCAATTATTTTATTAAAAAAATCCTTTTGGTAGGGGTGTAATAACTCATAATTATGGGGGTATGTTTCGGCTGGTAGGGCGTTATGGGATGAGCCCAAACCCTTTGGTGGCTCTCTCTCTTGAATGTGTTTTCTTTCCCTTTCCCTTTGCCTTAGCATGTGTGTGTAATTGTGGGATATATTATATATTTTACTTGCATGCTATTTTTATGCCGGTGAATATATTATTGTATTAACTGAATTAATTGTAATTTGTTGGCCAAACACTGTTTATTCCACTTTATATAACGGTATAACCCTACTATTTTCAAGGTTTTTACCTCATCATCAGGAAGCACAAAGACTATGTCTTGAGTAAACTTGAAAGTGGAATTAATAGAATCTTGAGTTGACTTGAAAGTGGAATAAACAGTGTTTTATTAAACAAATTACAATGTCTTTAAACCTCCACAGTGATTAGCTTTAACTATAAATAATGAATTGATTGTGTTGACTGCTTACTTATTTTAATTTTTTATTATTTTTATTTACACATACAAGGTTGTGAGCTCCAAACATCTGATGTTCTCCCTGCCGGACTCACCCTCTTATTGGTAGGGGTGTATCTCGATTGGGCAGTTGTTATGTGATAAACCCAGACCTTATGATAGCTTCTCTTTTAAATATATTTTCTTCTACATTATTTTGAAATACATATGCAATTTCAGGATACATGTACCATATACTCGTATATGTACATAAAATGTACTATCAATAAACCTATATTCATTTACGATTTCCAATACATTCATCGGAAATATTATAACCGAAACGGCCTCACAGCGAAGACTGGACTAATTACCACTGAATTGCTGACTTGGCGGGTATTATGACGTCACAATGCTGTGAGTGAATCATGTCCCGTTTTCAATACCCTATGGTTACATTTTATTACAATGTTAAAAACAATGTACTTGATAAAAAAATAATGCCATATTTTGACCAGTGTTGTTACGAGTAAGTAACGCCAACCAAGCTTCTTTCATTTCACGTTTATTATGTACCTAAGAGTACATATTATATATTAAAAATTATTTATCTGTAAGCCGCAAATACTCAATTGCCTTCTAGTATAAAATATTTACTTATCATCTGATTGTACTTTGTCTACGATTTGTCTGCGGTCATGGTCTAAGGGTAAGAGGTCATGCTAAGCAAGCAGGTGCCCCAGGTTCGATTCCCGGCGGATTCCCTTCCCTTAAACCATGGGTCGGCAACCTTTTGTTGTAAGAGGGCCAAATATTTTACGTGGGGATTAGTGCGGGCCGCACTTGGGTCATATATCATTACAGTATACCTACAATATTTGTGTACAAATATTTTAGTTTTAAAAATAAAATGCTAATTATATATTTTTATATTTATTGTAGTTAATAAAATCAATAAGATTTTTGTGGCTGCATTTGACTTGCAAGTTTTATTATATTAGCTTGCATTTTTGAAGTAGAGACGCGTAGTATTGCGCCGTTGTGTATGATATCGTCCGTCACGTGCGTTGAAGCGAGAATCTTGCGGGCCGCTGGTTGCCGACCGCTGCCTTAAACCATTGTACATTAATTTTCCTGCCATCGGAACTTTATGCTAGATCTCTCAAGACTAAACGTTTGATGAAGTACAACAGCTTGCACACAATAAACCAATATAAACACAAACGTCTTCCATCCAGAATATCATACTCGATCACGAAGGATAACTTGTATGTGTATGGTATGTACTCCGTACAGAAGTGGGAATTTATTTATGTGATAATTCGACGACGACGATATGACGACCTCCGTGGCCTAGTTGGTAAGACGCTTGTATCCCAACCCGTAGGTTGCGGGTTCAAATTTCACTTAAGGCCTCTTTAAAATATTTCTGGTTGGTTGGAAGATATTGCCACATGGCAATAAGCCCGCCAAGTTGTATACAACAAAATTGTAATACAATATAATATAATAGTTTTTGTTATTTTTCCTTTCCAGACCAATGTAGGCCCCATCCTAATCTCGGTGAACCCATACAACGACACGGGCAACGGGTTGACGCTACGTAACGCGCGTGGCGGCGCGCCTCGTCCGCAGCTCGCGCGTCTCGTGCACGAGGCCGTGCGACAGCAGGCCGACACTGGCTACCCGCAAGCGATCATACTCTCCGGTGAGACAATTAAATTTATACCCTCTTATAATTCATCATGTCTTATTGTAATCTAATAAAAAATACTACCCAGTCTGGTGTTCACTTCAAGTCTGTTTAACATTTTTCTTGTTGGTTGGAAGGGATTCGAGCGATTACAATAACCCGCCAGGTTGTACTGTAGACAACGGAAGTGTTATTCAATACAATCAACAATCAACTCCAAAACCTATCTAGTCACAACAACTAAATACACTTAGTACGTGTATATAGATAGAGCTTTCTAGAGTTAAGTAACCTCTCTGCAGCAATAAAACCTATTTTACTCACAACTCTTCATATAAATTTATTTATTTAACACTTTATTGCAAAAACAATCTGGTGGGCTTAAGCCCGCCTTCCAATCTCTTCCAACCAACCAGGCAAAAGTAAATGAAGCAAGTTACATGGTCGCTAAAAATAATCAAATGACTATCCATCTCCACAAAATCCATGAACATATGTGTATATGTAAGCATAAGCCCATAAACCCCACAAAGACGAACATTCCTTTTTCATATAAAGTGAGATATCATTAATCAAAAGGAAAGGAAGGGATGGTGGAGAAAAAGAAAAATCAGGAATGAGACATGTTGTATTACTGACTAGAAATCAAAAGTTTTTTCAGCCCCTTTTAACAGTATATATTCACTATTTGTATTCTTCACCTATTTTCACCAGCCTAGCACCCCTTCCCCTTCTTGCCTGCCTTCCAGTGCCCCTATGACGCTTATACCGCCCCCGAGGGAGCGATAGCGCCCACTTTGAGGATCACTGATGTAGATAAAACTTTTTGCTGTTAGAATCTCCGTGTAGACCTGTCATATATAACTGGTGACCTCTGCGACTTGGTTGGTAAGACGCTTGTCTTCCAGCTCGGGGTTCTGTTTCCGTTGGTATCCTTTTTAAAAAAAAAAGTTTTACTTAAGACCTCTATAACAGAAGAGAGTGCCGTATAACAATAAACCCGCCAAAGTGTACTGTATTCAAAATATGTAATACAATACAATATTTCTTATCAACACGGAGATGGAACTATCTGGAGTTGAAGACCTTAACTGAAACCATAAAACTAATCTAAGCCGCAACTATCTTTGAGTATTATTTCCAGTAAAAGACTTCTTTATGACGATAAAACTTATCTTCACACGACTTACTAATACAGGCATAAGTAGACCAAATTTGGAGTATTTTACATTATTATATACTGTCAGTTTTTGATAAGAGATGGGATATTGGATTTAATTAATTTCATGTACATTTTTTTAGGAACAAGTGGATCTGGCAAGACCTACGCTTCCATGTTGCTGCTCCGCCAACTGTTTGATGTAGCTGGTGGTGGCCCGGAGACAGATGCCTTCAAACACCTCGCTGCTGCATTCACTGTTCTGCGCTCACTAGGATCTGCTAAAACTGCCTCAAATTCAGAATCCAGCAGAATTGTAAGATATATTGTTTCTTTTTTAGGGTTATATGTTACTTTAATTGCACATCATACAGTATAATCTGATAACTTTCGAAACATTGACAATTTTTACACGAAAAAGCCACATATTTTAGGACCCAGGATATAATAGTGCTAGAAGAAATTTGAATTTATCCACAAAGTTCAAACTACAGTTTAAACATTTCTTAGTGGAGTGGCTCTTGTTAATTGGTAGGGAACAGTCTGAGGTGTGCGGTATTCTAAGATTGGTGAAAAATATAAATTATGAAAATGGAGAATTATTGAACACATATTAATCTTCTGACTAGTAAACTGCTTGCAGAGGGTAGATGACAGAAGTTAAAATTTAATTTAATTTATTGCAATGTATTTTGATTATAAGCTTTTAATTTTTGTTGAGATGATATGATAATCAAATTGAAATATAAAATAATTTATTACAAGTGATAGACATCATGTACTTACTTTTACTCACTGAAGGACTGGTTCCTTTTTCTGGGCGCTGCTGAGTTTCAGAGTGCTGTTGCATATTTATAAATAATGGTGGGGATCTTATTATATGGTATATAGGTAATTAGATCCCCACCATTATTTCTAACATAGATTGTTACATTAAAATGCAAAATTCTGAATGTTTATCATGTAACATACATACCTATTTAAGTGTGATTATTATTTGTTTGAGACATTTTGCTGTTCTTTTAATTTTTGTTCTTTAACACATTTACTGCGTCGAACACGGCTCCCGTGTCCATATAAATATTTTGTATGGACACGGGAATCCTTGAATGTTTAGTGCACTCATAAACGTCTCCCGATAAGGATTCGTCGCCGGTTTCATGTGTTTTGAAGACACGAAGTAATACACTTGTATATGATGTTTCAATAGAAAGTAGAATTTGATTTTTAACAAAGTTACGGGTTTTCAAAAATTCGCGAATTTTCTGCATCTCTGTATGACATTAAGTATTTTATATGCAGTGAACGTGTTAAACTAAGAGTGTAAATATCATCTTTATCTAGATTTTGTATTTTTTTTTCAGTGATGAATGTACATAATTGAAACATGCGATATGCTGGTTGACTTAAAACATGAATTCCTAGTTAGTCACTCTAAGCATAAAAATTAAATATGATGGAGGAACGGATATTTTTTAAATGATTATTGATGTGTATCCCTTTAAACTCTGTTTATTATCTTTACTTATAATGAAAAAACAGAATAAATAAATATATTTATTACCGTATTGACAGTGTAAAAACTGCTTTAAAAATGTAGCATATTTACAGCTTCTTTTAAATCTAATGTAGTATAGTATGCTACTCAAGTACTTTATTTAGGGTGATTGAAGAAAAATAAACTAAATAAAATTTTGCAATTTATTACTCTCAATTATTTCAGGGTCAATTTATTGAGGTTCAAGTTACTGATGGCGCCCTTTATCGGACCAAAATACATTGCTATTTCTTGGATCAGACCAGAGTCATTAAACCATTGCCTAATGAAAAGAATTATCACATATTTTACCAAATGCTTGCTGGATTATCTCACGATGATAGAGTGAAACTCAATCTGGAAGGATACAGTCCACAAAATCTGCGCTATCTTCAACAAGGTGACACTAGGCAGAATGAAGCTGAAGACAGTGCAAGGTAAAACATTGATCATTACAACTATTTTTTTTTATTGCTTCAGGTTGAATATGAAAGACCCAAAATGAATTAAGTAAATTTTACAAAGCTTATAAATTTTGCAGTACTTTATTGATATATAAAAATAATCATGATTCAAAAATAGTATATGATAGGATAATTGAAATCAATTTTCTTTTTTTTTTAAATGATTCATGTATTTTAAATAATATTGTAAAATTTAAAAAAATATTCAACGTATTCAAGTTTTCAAACCACATAAATACATAAATTATTCATTTTTTCTAGATTTCAAGCGTGGAAAGCCTGTCTTGGAGTACTTGGAATACCATTTTTAGATGTTGTTCGAGTACTAGCGGCTGTATTACTACTTGGCAATATTCAATTTGTTGACGGCCAAGGTTTGGAAGTAGATATAAAAGGAGAATCTGAACTCAATGCTGTTGCCAACCTATTGGGTGTTCCAGGACCTTCGCTATTCAGAGGGTTAACTTCAAGAACACATAATGCGAGAGGACAGCTCATTAAGTCTGTGTGTGATGCAAACATGTCTAATATGACGAGAGATTCATTAGCAAAAGCTTTATACTGTAGAACCGTAGCCACAATTGTCCGCAGGGCCAATAGCCTTAAACGTTTGGGCTCAACTCTTGGAACATTAAGTTCTGACTCTAATGAGAGCGTTCATAACCAAGGAGAAGTAGCGAGTCAACATGCTTCCACAATTGGTGGAAATGCAGGATCAAAATCTATGACTGCTCTCAATAATGCAGTTAGACATGCAACAGACGGTTTCATAGGAATTTTAGATATGTTCGGTTTTGAAGATCCCAAACCCAGTCAACTAGAACATTTATGTATTAATTTGTGTGCTGAAACTATGCAACATTTCTACAATACCCACATCTTCAAATCTAGCATCGAGTCTTGTAGGGAAGAAGGAATACAGTGTGATTTGGAAGTGGATTATGTAGATAATGTGCCATGCATTGATTTGATTTCATCGCTTAGAACAGGACTGTTGAGTATGCTGGATGTAGAATGCTCTGTTCGAGGAACAGCTGAATCATATATTGCGAAAATGAAAGTACAACACAAAGCTAATCCGAGACTTTTTGAACCTAAGCCATTAGAACCGCGTTTATTTGGAATTCAACATTTTGCTGGGAAAGTTGTATATGATGCATCGGACTTCTTGGATACAAACAAAGATGTAGTTCCTGATGATTTAGTTGCCATATTTTATAAACATACTTGTAATTTTGGTTTTGCAACACATCTATTTGGAAGCGAATTGAAGGCATTATATGCTTGCGAAACTGTTCCTAGAGGAGTAAGCTTTAGAATCTCTCCAACTTCCCACACAGATCTACTCAATGGTGATGAACCAGTGTCAACACTGACTCAAGATTTTCACACAAGACTAGATAACCTTTTAAGAACGTTGGTTCATGCTAGGCCACACTTTGTGAGATGTATTAGAAGTAATCAAACTGAAACACCAATGAAATTTGACCGGGCCACGGCTATGAGACAAATAAGATCATTACAGGTCTTAGAAACTGTAAACTTAATGGCAGGAGGGTATCCACATAGAATGAGGTTTAAGGCATTCAATGCCCGTTATAGACTTTTGGCGCCATTCAATCAACTAAGACGCATAGAAGAAAAAGCTACTGAAGACTGCTTATTGATATTACAACACGCAGTAAGCTCTGTCTCTAAACAAGAAGAAACAGTTGTGTCAACAAATTACGCTTTAGGCAAGAGACACATATTTTTAAGTGAAGGCATAAGGCAGCAGTTAGAAAAAATGAGAACCGAGACAAGACAAAGATCAGCAACAATGATTCAATCAGCATGGAGGGGTTGGCGATTAAGAAAGAGATTTACAACTTTAAGAAGAGCTCACATGACTCCAAGAAGTACGGCTAATGTGAATTCATCAGTGCCCAATGGAGCCACCTCTACAATGGGGAGAAGCACTGCTACTTCTGGAACTAGACCGAGACCTCAACCGATTGCTGGAACTCCTCCACCAGATCCCACAGATAAATGTGACACCAAGATTATACAACAAACGTGCAATTTGTTCGGGTTAGATTTGGTAAGCACATCTATTTATTAATATAACTTTTGATTAAACAAGTACATTATTATTCTGCAAAATGTAAAATAGAAGTGTAGGTTAAAAAGGTAATTATGGGTTATAAAAAGATTCAAGTACTAGGAAATGCATTAAAGAAACAATTGTGAAAAAGTCTGCCAAAGATAGAATGCATATAGGATTTAGAATTGAACTTACACCCACCTGATAGGAAAATATTCTTTTTGTCAATTCTCTTTGCACAATTTTTCTATTTTATTAAAAATATATTACCCAATGTCCCATTTTCCATTTTGAAAAAACTTTAAGGTATAAACTCGCCAAGAAACCTGAAAAACTTAGAATTAGAAGAATTTTGTCTTAAAAAAATAACAGAAAATAAATAGATAATAAATAAGCCTACTATCATAGAAAGCCTATTTGATCAAGCTCGTTAATGAGAAAATTATTTTTGATTCATATTTTTTTTAGCATATTTAGCTATCTGAAATATGGACATTGTTACATACTCGTACACTACACATAATACCAGATAGATTGTCAAAACTTCTCATTGTACACAGTCAACATTTTTGATAGCCGCCTTAATGAACTCTTTCGATTATTTTCCTTGTAAAAAAATCTGTGAAATTTGCTTACCACCTTACGATTTATAAGATGTCTATTGGAATTATGTAACATATAACATGGACAAGTAAATGCGGTGGATATATATGTGCTGAAAAGAATATATAATGTGTTAATGTATGTCAGAATAAAAAATGTTGAAATAATTATTGAAGATGCATGTAAACAATTTTGTCGAGTTAGGTGAAAAAGAGCGTAAGTGGTGGTGGGATTATATTGAACAAATGTGGGAATAAAATCTGATGCAACATATTTGCAATGTGAATATGAATGCAAGTTGTAGTAAAGGAAGACTAAAAAAATATGCTTGGACAAAGTCAATTAAATTTTGAAAGGTTAGGAGTGAGATGTACCAAAAGAGCTATACGGATGTTTAATAGGGCAAAGAAGAATGTTGTAGTAGGGAAGTTTAGCACTGTTCTCTCTTAATACCTCAACATAATAATATATATGTGTTTATTATTTGTGTTTAAAAATTTCAGGAACGTCCCCCTCCTGTGCCACCAAGTAGACCATATACAGTGGCAGGGAGTCTCAAATTGGGCTATCCACAAACTCGTATGATGAAGATGAATTTCCCTGACTTGCCCGATGGAAGCCATGAGCTTATACTTCACAAGGGAGATGCGGTACTCGTTATCGGAGCCTCTCCAAGACGAGGTCATCTGGTGGTGGAACACAACAGTACAACGCTACATGTTCCTTTCCAATACATGGAACTGGTGAAGAACACTAATGCCCCAATACACTCGTCTGTCCCTCCGATAAACCCGGGCAATCTTCCACCGGCAACATTAAATATTTGAAAAGCGCAGCTAGTTAAATAAGAAAGTTTTTTTTTGAGCAAATAAATTTGCTAAACAAAATTATTAATGACAAGTCTGGATGAAAAAAAAGTATTTAAAATATTTTATAATAATTAATTGTATAAAAAAAGCTAGTTGAATTTTGGAATGGAAAATATTTGGAATAATGTTTTTCTATTATAAAAATAAATATCGGTTATGTTTATTGGTATTATTTCACGGGTATATTAAAAATGTCTAAAATTACGTATTTACTTAAAATTATATCCTTGTAGGTCTTGATAATTTTTGTGGTTTGTATGAACATAAACTTGGCATAAAAGTTCTTGCCAAAAAATCTTTCCCTAATCTTTAGCCAAGCATTCCTACAAAAAAATCTTAGAAATCAAATGAGAACATGTAAAAATAACTAAACTTGATCATGATTGTTAGCAATTAAGGAATATCAAAATTTTAATATCCAGTTTGATTATGCATTGTATTTTTTTGTTTAATTTGTATACTTTATTTACCAATACATTTTACTTTTTGTATAGTTCTTGTCATACTGTACGCTTGTTTTGTATTCAAGTACTTGTCAGTTTGAAAATGAAAATATAAATCAATAGAATTTTTTAAAATCATGTTAAATTAAACCAAATGTAAGCAATTAAAAGTAAACAGAGAGAGATTGGCTCAATTTAGATATGATTCTGAAAACAAGCTGTTTGCATTTTTGATACATACACGTGTGTATGTATGGAAAATAATTTTTTAATTGACATTGCCAACCCTTATTTTTTGGCAGAAATACTCTTGAAGAAGGTTACTAAACAAACATTATTAAATTCCATTTAAGGTTTATTTTTTTATCCTATACAATAATATCCTTTCCCATTATATCATTAGATATCCCCTTTGTCACGTTGTCACTTTAATGGTTCTAAAAAAACAATTTATAACCATTCTTAATATAATTCATTTGTATCTTAATAATGAAAATCTCGAAACCAGTTAGCAAAATAAATCCTATTTGCCATTAAAATTGTTTTATAGTAACCTTATTAAGGTAATTTCTAAATTATAATCTCTATTTTTTATATAAATGATTTGTGTCATGATTATTTCTATTCTAATATTACACCAAAAAGTTTTAATGTAAGACAATCATAGATATTAAATTTTGTTCCATTTGATTTTAAAAGAAATGCAATTTGCCCGGTTACCAGGTACATAAGAATTAATTACATAAATAATTCTCTACAATAAAAAATAAAATAATCAAATAAAATTACTTACAATTTTAAAGAGCTCTTCAAAATTCTGTTAAAATTGGTTTAGGAATGTTAGCAACTTTTGTAAAGAAATTAAGGCTTTTTTACTAACTGCAAAAACTGAACTAGTTAATAAAATGTATTTATTTTCCTATATCCCAATAGAGCTAATGTACATTATGAATTCTTTATGTGCCAACACACACACTGATCATCAATCTTTATGTGCCAACACACACACTGATCATCAATCATTTTGTAAATATTTACATAAATATCAAATATATTTTATTTTAAATAATTAAGTTTGGTTTAAGTTTATTTTGTAAGGTACTTATCCGTTTGCGATATTATATTTTGCATCAGGAGTATTAGAAATAATGGTACCACAATGCGATAAGTATTTACCATTAGAGAATAATATTAGGTAATTTTAGTGTTGTTTGGACCTAGCAGAGCAGTATTAAATATTAAACCAATTGACGAGTGCGTTCGCACCATGTTGCTTATCTGTTCATAAATATCTGATATTAAATGTTCCGTGAAGCAAAAGCAAATAGAGATGTATATACTTTTTTTCAGTAATACTGCATAACTTGAAGATAGCTTTTGATACTTTAAAATAGTTTATCTGGAAAAATAAAACATTTTTAACATTGAAAAATGTTTGATTGGCTAAGTATCTACATGAAGATGACCATACTTTTTTCTCACATGTGATCAGCCATATTGATACATGCTTTTTTTAAACATGTTAGTAAGATTTTAAAAATAAAATGGCCCCAGTTTCTGCTTGACACATTATCTAATGCTAAATTTATGGAGTAGTGACAAATCTTTAGCAAGAATATTTCCTGAACACTTTCGATGAGGAATAGTGATTGCAAGTATTTATAAGGAAAAAAGTAATAGCATCTCTACATAACTCTTGAAGCAGAAACAGTAACTAAAATAACTCCAAGAAATAACTTATTTTTATTATCATATGCTGGTATTCCAATTCAACTGCTGAGCTTTATTGTATAAACTACAGTATACTACTTTTTTGGTTATGTATAAAAGTATTTATATTCCAATATACCAATTACATAAACCTTTAAATCAAATATCATAGGTTATTTTAAATGAGATATTCAAAAATATCAAATCAATCGAATACCCTCTCCATTAAGTAAGGAAAACACAGATGCCATAAAACGTCTCCATCCAGGTGATTCATAGCTCGGCACATCATGTCTGCTCCTCACGTGTAGGTAACATAAAAAATAGGGGAAGATTATTTTCTTGAAAAAATACTTTTTATCAAGATCTTGAAATCTTCAAGTTGTGCAGTATAACAATCTAAGACTGAAACAATATGATTTACCGAGAGTCATCTAGGTCAAAAAGCAGTATTTACTTTTAGTGGTAAATTAAAAGATAAAATTTTATCCATAGAATTTATTTTTCTTAACCAACAATGTTGTGTACAAATACTTTTCTAACATACATACATATATATTAAATTTTATATGACAGAAATATAAAGCATTAAATAAATTTCATTGTTTTCTTTTTAATTTATAAACATTTCAACCAACCAAATTCCTCCTTAAATAACATCACAACATTGAACAAATCAATTTAGAAATTTTAACACAGAAGGTGAAGAAAGGCCAAGCACAGGTACCAGGGATTATTATAAGAAGAATATAAACATTATATGTCCATTAAAATTATCACAAAAAATAAATGCAATATTATACTGGCTTTTAGTATCAGTCTTATGGTTTTGTAGAAAAATAATTACAAAACATATTATGGAATAAAGTGAATGACCAAAATGCCTTAAATCTAAAGTCTAAGATGCCAAAACATTGAGTTCAGGCATACAGCTATTACTTTATATCACTGAAATTCAAAACTCTTATTAGATAATGCAAGACATTCAATATACACTGAACCTAAAAGGAGTTTTAAAAGAATTGTGGTGTTTGCATATCTGAATAAATCTTCAAATCAAGGATCACCAGTCTATCTGACATTGAGGGCATATTTCAGGTTCTGCAATTAGTTAATGATTTTAAGTAAAGTCACAATATGAGAAATGAAAAAATCAATCTTTGTTCTCATAGACATGATCAATACAGCTTTAGAATGATTTTGGCAAAAACAAGCCATAAAAAACTTGCAGTTCTACACTCAAAGCTGTATATTCATGGACACCTATTTTCTTGTCAGAACCAAAAGCCAACATTAGAGAATAAAGACTTTATTCCTGCAAACCAGTTCTTAGAACTTCTTTAAAAAGAAGACCTAGGAAGCAATCAGTATCTGGTAAGTATAGGATTGATGATCCTTGTTTTCGAGTTGTATTTATGACATTTTATACTAACCAAAAATATATAATTTGTATATTTTGCATTTTCTTACATCAAATATTCCTCATATCTCCTAAAAAAGTAGCTAAAATCTATAAATGCATTATAGTAATATAACAAAGACTGTTTCTCAGAAAATTAAGGCTATTGCAACAGATCTCTATAAAGTATAAAAACAACCATATCAACCAAAGATCTGAATTATCATTTCAACTTGATTATGAATGAATTCTACATTTACTGAAGTAACAAGTGCCGTTCAACATGATCAAACACTGGAATTTCCAAATATTTGTATTGGCACATTACACAGAGATGAAAAATTCTACTTTGGCTGTACATCAATGTACAATAAGGAATATACTAGAAATGGACCATTAAAATCCAAATTTTAGTTCAATAAATACCAGTCACTAATACAAAACCTATCTATACTGCGAAGAACTTTCGTGTAGGATCAGAATTCATCTATTAATCAGATACTACACCGCATGAGTTGTCTCAATTGAAACTGCAATTTCAAAAACAATAGTAGATTATAAATCTTAAAATTTTATACTATTTTAAATTATGATGAATTGGTTTTGTGAATATAACAAAAAATATGTAAAACTAGGTTCCATTTAATTAAAAAAAATACCAGGCTACCTACCACATTCAAAAATTTGTAAAGCACTGATCTAATCAATTTTATGAATGAGAAAAATTAGTCCAGTAAACGGTACGAAACTAGTTTATTTTTTTATGAAAATTATTTAAGAAACTATTCCTAAACTATTTTATTACCCAAATTAAGGCAAATAAAATCATAAGAATTCACAATAGTGATTTTCAAGATCACTTGTGGTTATTATAAATGCGCACATATGGCATTTATTTAAATTTTAGACATTTCCAATTAATGATCTAATATGCTTCGAAGATATACAAAATCTATTCACTACATTTGTACTGGAAAGAGATATCAAAAGTTTTTGAAAACAATCACTCACAGTTGATTTGAAAATGTGTACACATACATTTAAAAAATTTGTTATTCTACGACATTTGGTCAATGCACATTATAAAAATTGTGATGAATGAATGAGAGAATTCACAAATTGCCACGATCATTATTTAACATTTAAATAGACAACAGTAATGATATTTCATTGTGACAATAATATCACAATATATTGATAAGAATCTTAAATAACATCCATAATTCGAAATTATGATATTATTTTGGCAGTGATTTTTTTTTTTCATTGTTAAGATAGTATTCATTGAAAAGATTACACATGTCAAAAATTTGTACTTAAAACTAAGAATAATACATTCATATATAAAATATTTGAACACAATTGCATACCAAACAACCCAATAATGGTAAATGATAAGTAAAAATGCTTCATTTATATTGAATTACACAAGCTTTAACAAGCATTTAAAAACTTGATGACGAAATAACGAAATTTATTATTGAAAATAATCATTTTTACTCATAGAAATTGAGATACTAAAACAATGAAGAATGTGACAAAGGAATATTTGCAATCATCTCAATTAAGACTCGAATACAAAAGCTTAATAGTCGATTCTCACTGCTTATCCTACTGAAGATGTGTAGTATTGCATTCAGAGAGTTTACTAAACATATTAGTCATTTTGTTAATAATAAAAATATGAGCAATAAAAAAACATACCAATATAGGTTTGATAAAATTTATATATAAAACATACTAAATCAGATGCCATCAAAATGTCTAGGATCCCAACTGGAAAAATCTTAGATGTTGCTCACGCCTTAATTGGGAGCCATAACATAACTAGACATATTCAGGATTGTTACCAATACGTATTGATACATGGCTTTACATTTTTTTTAATAATAAAAATATCAAAACTCCTGATTGTAAACAAGGTTAGGCTGATCTTATTTTTTGACAGCTTATTTATTACCTCAAAAGATAAGTTTACAATACACATGTGCTCAATATTTAGATCGATCTTTGTATAGCAATTTTCATACAATATTGTCATAGCTTCCTCGAGTAAAAAAAGTCACGAGGTTTCATGACGTCACTATAAAGGTAGGGGCAAGTGTGAACCGACTTTGAATAGAAATCACAAAATTTTAAGGTTAGGAGTTAATATTTATGTAAATCGTATTTGGACTTTATTCTTTAATAAAATTTTATTTCTTTTAAGATACATGTGGTAGAGAATCGTAATATGTTGCTTTTACTAGTATGATACTCAAGGAAAAGTAAAACCCTTAATATTATTTCATTTCTTCATTAACTAATTAATTAAAATATGTTGCTTCGATATTGATAATTTTTAGGTGGAAAATATAAATGAGTTATCAAAGACATTTTTCCTGTGTATATTTTTGTCATAACATATCTATCTATTCATTTTCACTATTCTATTCCTAGAAAAAAATCATTCGATCTATCAAACCAAAATTTATAGAAGTAATTTTTTTCAATTTATTTAACAATTCTAAGAAACGCTAAATTAAATTCATGCAAATTTTATAACATGTTTCATTTTTCTTTTATTTTGGTAAGACATGTCGGGGAATTTATATTCCTCAGTGAAAATTGAAGATATTTTTCTTGTTTTCTTTTTATAAAGATTAAAAGATAATGAAATACAAAAAATTGTTCAAAATTAATCAATTCAAATTAACTATACAACTGTTACTTTATAAAGTTGAATGGAAATCGTAACTTGTACATATGACCTCAATGCTTAACAAATGGATAAATCACCTTCCTATTGTGTACTTAGAAGTAAAACCAAAACATAATGAGATACCGGATTAATGACATTAATGAGAAAGAGAAAGCTTTAAAAAAGTAACGAATGAATAACACTAGAAAGATACTGTGATATTACATGTCAAATATATAATTAATAGTCTGCCAAGTACAATCATTACTTGCAAAGAGAGCATTTTCAAAAGAAAAAAATGAAGAGTACATTATACAAAAAAATGTATGTGATTTTTAATAAAAATTTCTAATCCAAATTTTGTAATATTTCTATTTGTTAATCTAGATTAACATCTCTCATTCAAAGAAACACACAAATGTTCTAACAAATTTGTACACTTGCTCATTCAGTGAAAACGCTGTTATTCAATTGTTAACATTTCACTCACTCATGTGGCCTATGAAAGAAACTAGGAATTTCTTTACATCTGAGAAAATTGGCACTCCTGATTAGTAAAATAATAACAGATCATTTATAGTCAGCTCTGCAACAAACATTCCTTTACACATCAAAATTGACATTGTTTTGGAAATACATCTTCAACTTTCACTAAAATGACTTGAATATATAAAAACTTTTGGTTGAAAATATATGTACTAACATTTTTACAACTATATATAGGTACATTGATTAAAACTTAACAAACTTTATATTTGTTCAAGTGTCTTTTATAAACAATCTTTGTTAATTTTTTAAATATCCTACATTCAATACTGTTCAAATCATGCTACAACAACTGTAATCAACAAGTGTATTATTATTCACTATTATAAAAACTATTGTTTGATTTCTATAAATAATGCAATACGACAGGTGAAAACATTTAAGCAATATTAAATATTATCATTCATATAAAGAATCGTCTGAAAATTTATAAAAAAAACACACATTAAGGCCTCATGTGAAACACAAGATATACAATATGTGCATATTGCGCACTTCATTACATAAAAAAACTTGGTGCAAATAATAAATAACACAAGTGCGTGTATTAAATCATATGAATTATCTGCTCTTTTTTATTACAAAAATAAATCAAGCCTTCCTAAGCAAAACATAGTGTCCAGCATTTGGATTATTTTATACAAAAGCACATAAAAATATTTTTATTTTAATGAATAAATATGACTCGAAAGTTATTTTTAGCTCCTGCAAACTAGGTGGAAAAAATGCCTGTGCTATCCGAGGAGAGTAGCTCGCCATGGGTTTTGAACTGGAAGCCTTTGGCACAACTTCAAGTTCAATATGTTAACATAAACTGCATAGTCAAGAACCTATTATTTGAAAATGTAATTTTTAAAATTCAAATGAAATTTTGCCGAGAAATGAAATGAAATGAAAGTGATCTTTACTTAACACACATATTTGCGAGATGGTTCGCAACATGCTCTTGTATAATGACAATACTTTAGAATAGTTTGTACATTATTAAACAGGTGATGTTTTTCAAGTGTTTTACAAATTGTGAGCGGCAACAAATGTGTAAATATTCCAATATATATTTACTAACATCAAATTTATATTATTTTTTATAAATAATCTTCTAAAATCAGTCTTCACCATTTTCCATTAAAATTTCCTAAATGCTGGTTTCACAGTTTTTCCTGGAAGAGTTTGATTTGTTACCACCAAATTATAAAAAAAATCACAAAGAAAAAGAACTCTTTTTTTTTTTATACTAAACATACATATTCATGCAGAAATAATGAAATAGAAATGGCAATGCACAATTTGAAAAAAGCTAATTTTGGGGTTTTTCGAGGATAAGACTGGATTTGCACTTGAACATGTCAATTTGCAATAAATCCACGCCAATTTCACTTCAATCAACCAACAAACAAAATAAATGTTAGAAACCGGCAATCTGACGTAACAAACCATCAAAAAGATATTAGCACTCCATTTAGGTATGCTTTACTCGACTCAAAGTTAGTCCATAGTCGAATGTTCTTTACAATATATATTTTGACAAATTACTTATTTTATTTAAAGTTTTCAATACGTAAATGTATTTTAAAATGATAAAAGTGTATCATAATAGGAATATCATTATAACTATTGAAAGTAAATGTTTTTTTTAGGAATGTAGATATAACAATAAAAATAGAATAATTTTATTGATTTCAAAAAATTCACAATACAATGAAAACTTTTCTAGGGACACCAAACTGACTATTTCAATTCTTTTCTTTTTTAAAACACCTCAAAAATATTTAGAAAAACCTTTCTATTCTCACTAGAGTCAAATACCTTAAATTTCTTCAAAACCAGCTAAAACTCGAACATCAAATTACAAATACACAAAGACGTGTAAAAATAATATAAAGACCATATTTCAAAATAAAATTCATGGTCAAGTAATAAATAGTTCTAGTTTAGCATATTGCTATCTCATCGATTCAGTTTTCAAATATGACAGGAATAAATTAAATGGGGAAAGATAGAAAAAGGACACGAGTTGCTTGCATCACCCTTCCACACATGCTGTGTTGGTCACACATTCAGAGTTAGCTAAAGAGAACAGATAGCAAAATGAGAAGAATGTGCAAGAAGAACAATGTTATTATCATTATCCAGTGCAATTGCTTTAAGATCTCTTCCAGACCAGAACAATCCAGGACTTAAGGGGTATTTGATGATAATGAACATTTTAATTAAAATGTTAAGATAGTGATATGCTAACCAACCTTTAAGTCAACTAACATTTTTTCAAACTTAATTTTATAAAAAATAATTAAAACCCAAAATTCTCTAGATTGAATTGGTATTCAAATGTAGAACTCCATTTCAAATAAATATAAAGACAAAAAATACTGAAGTGACGTATGTTTTATTATGCCAAAGCATTGTACAGTTTACGAAAGTTTCATTACGTAGAATTATTCAATATTTGACACATTTAGTTTCATACTTTCATATTTTACACTTTTTGAAATGTTTCTCTAATAAAAATCATTCGACAAAGTCAATATCCTCGACATTCTATACTATTGTGATTCACAGCAATAAATTAATCTCCATAAATTAACCAAACAAAAACTGCACTCGTAATTTATAAAAAATTGTCATTAAAAAAAGGGAACATTTAATCAAAAATTGAAATTAAAACTCTAGATAGATAAAACCCATCTATGCATTCAGATGGAATTGAAAATTATTCGTAAAATGAGTAGAATGCCTATAATATAAACCATATCAAAAAATGAAGTTAAACAAGAGATTCAATGTTAATTTTCAATCAATTGAAAACAAGTGTTATTATTATATATAAAACTAGAAAAACTACTTCAACCTCTTATTCTTATTGTTTAATATGTCTTAATCTTGAATACATATTTTGTTTTCATGAAAACTGAGTCCACAGTAGTGCTTCTTCTTGATGTGCCCTGTCAGGTCCCCCCGACGTTGGCAATCACTCTGGCGAAGGCCTCCCCGTCTTGCGCGATCCGGAACAGCTCTTCCACACGTCTCACTCCGGTCCAGTCTCTTATATTTCGCAGCCAAGACGTCTGCCTTCTCTCTCCATAGTGATATCCTGGGAATGATAATCAGGGTGGTTTCCCGTTGCCTTCCCTGATAGGTGTTTCTGTAGGGGTCACCCTCCCTTAGCCGGGGGGGTCCGGTTTTATGGCGCCGGACACTCGCACATTCATCCTCTCCTATCTGCTATGGCACTGATGGTAATATGCCAGTGACCACATTGCCCAGGGCTCGCGGGGCTTAAGAGGCCACTCGAGTGCTTGCGTAAGGTAAATGGGGAAATTAATGAGTGGTTTAAAATTACGAAAAATGTAAAGCAAGGATGTGTCACCTTGATTGTTTAATTTGTATATAGAATAATGTGTGCACGATTTAAAAGATGATGGGAGAGATGTAAGAATGAGTGAAATAAATCAATGTGGACATATGTATGCTGAAAATTAAGGTGATTTAAGGGATATGATAAGTGAGCTATATGAGAGATGTGTAGTAAAAGGTTTGAAAATGAATGTAGAAAAATCAAAGATTATGGTTATAGAAAGAAGTCTGGTAAAAAGTGTGTGCGATGTTATGGGTTACCTCAGAAAAACTGGAACAGGTTGATGAGTTCTGTTATCTGGGTAGTACGTTTACATGTGATGGGCGAGTTGAAAGGGACAGCCTCCTGCGCTGATGCGCTGTGCCGAACATTCATGGCTTTGGTGCTCCTTATTACTTCCATAACGTAGTTCTTCGCCACGTTTGCAGTCTTCGCGTCCAAGAAGGCGGCCGATAGGACGTCAAGACTAATCGCACCCAAGCGCATAAGTCTCGCTGTTTGGAACCTCTTCCGCTCGGTTGCCGGGCAGTCAAACAAGATGTGTTGCACTGTCTGTTCCGTCCGGCCGTCGCCAGAACATGAGCCATCCGTCTCGATGCCAAACCTTTAAAGGTAGCTGCACATTGCCCCGTGGCCCGATAGAGCTTGCGTCACCTCGAACATGGGAGTGTTGACCCTTGAATACTCCAGCGCTTGGTGAATTGTCGCAAAGAATTTTCTCATTTCGCCACCCAACGTGTTCCCGATGTATTCGCAGTTCCACCCAGCTATCATTTTCTCATGGATACTTCTTTTAGCGTAGCTGATCGGGAATTTGTCGTAGATGGGCCGCACATGCCGGCTCCACGCGGCTCTGGCAAGTTCGTCCGCTCTGTCGTTCCCAGGATTCCCAGAATGGCCTCTTACCTAGGAGAATGCCTAGGATGAATGGCATTTCTGCGGTCCCTGACCATTTCGACGAGGGAAAAAATCTCCCGCACAATTGGGTTCAGGCTTAGGTGATTCCTCATGGCTGTTAGTCCTGAGAGGGAGTCGGACTCCAGAAGTATTGTGTCACTCCTTGTTCCGCTTGAGTGCACCCATCTAACTGCCTCCATTATTGCCACGAGTTCTGCTTGGTAAACCGAGCAGTAACTCGCGAGTTTAAGTTTTTTGGAGGCAGCCTCCTCCCCCCGCCGAAAGACCATGAACGCAGCTCCGACTCTTTCATCCAGAAAACTCCCATCAGTATAAATGTTGATACCCACTTCCCGGGCCTCGCCCCCCCCCCTTCCGACATCCTCCCGGCGGAGGAATACTGGATGCGGAAGCGTCTCCCATCTGACAGGCATCATACTTAGTCTGTCTCCCAGCAGCGAGAAGAGCGGGCCACCCTGCTTCACCCCGTAGACCTCAGCCATTTCCATCACATGGAGAGTGAGAGGAGGCACGCCGGAGATAGCCATTGCCGAATTCAGGGACATTGTGCGGTATCCCTTGCAGATCCGAATGCACATAGGTCTTTGGGCCTGATTCAGTTTTTTTCGAATGCCTCTCCGTTTGCATGCCTCCCCCAAGATGCTCGAGCAATACAAAGCCACCGGCTCAAGTGCTCCCCCATAAAATAACTTGAGAACCTCAGAGGAGAGGCCCCAAGTAGGTTTGGCAGCTCTCGCCAACATTCCAGACAGTGTCGTTATTTTTCGGCACACCATATCGACGTGTCTGGACCAATTAAGATTCTTGTCCAAGACGACCCCCAGAATCCTGCAGCTGTCCACCATCGCAATCCTCACATCGCCGAGGTGTATCCTAGGTTGGCGCTCGAGCCTCTTGCGCGTTATGCACATCGCGTGTCTTCGGCAAAGTGCCAGGTCCGCCCTGTTCTCCGCCTCCTCCAGCGTATCCCCCACAGCGATCGCCAATATATCGTCCGCGAACGCCTGCACGTGGGTGTCATCCCGGAAATTCTCCCGGAGCAGGTCGCCAATGATGAGGTTCCAAAAAATCGGTCCGCAACAGGATCCCTGAACGCAGCCCAACGATGCGGCCTTCTCCGCAACCGCGCTGCCAACGTTCACCTTTACTGTGCGGTTTGCCAGGTAAGATTGGATCAGCCGAGGCATGTTTTTCGGACAGGCCTTCCTCCTCAGTCGCTCCAGCAGAAACGGCCACCACGCGTTGTCGAAAGCTCCCTTGATGTCCAAGGAGACGAGTATTGCCACCCTTTTGGTGCTGCGTGCTTCCTTAAGTAGTGTAACCGCGCGGCCCACAGCGTCCTCTGTTGACCTCTGGTGAGTGAAGCTGAACTAGCGATCGCTCAGCAAGCCGCTGCTGCAGAAGCTCCACTGGAGTCTTCCGACAATGAGCTTCTCCAAGATCCTGCCAAAGACCGGTAGAAGTCCGATCGGTGTCAAAGAGCTCATTTCGCCCAATGGCTTCCCTTGTTTCGGGATCAATATCAGTGTTGACTCCTTCCACTGAACCAGAAAGTGGCCCACTCTCAAACACATGTTGTACGCCGCGATTGCCACATCGGGACAAAGATGTATAACCCGCCAGCATATGTCCAAAGTCAGACCGTCTCCCCCAGGCGCCTTCTTGGGACTGATTCCCTCCACAGCCGTCTGCAGCTCCAGCAGAGTAAAGGTAGGCTCATTCTGAGTGTCAGCCAGCATAACCCCCTCCCTCGTGACGCGATTCTCATGAGTGTCCGTATTGACATCGTCGTCAAGGAAAAATTAGTCCAGAGCCGCCCTAGCCGTCTGCCTTTCGTCCAGGCAGTCGATTCCCTGAACTCTCAGAGTTGCCGGAGGCGCGCTCGCGCGCGCCCTCAACACACGGTTGAGCATGGTCCAAACAGTTTCTTTGCTTTGCACTCGACAGAACTCTTTCCAGCTTGTCGTCTTGGCACTTGTGACAGCGTTCTTAAACTCCTCCTTGGCCTGCAGATACTCCGGAAGGGTGAACTCTCGCCGGATCGTACTGGAGTTCCTTAGCTTCCTTCTCGCGGCGGTGACCTTCCTCTTGAGAACCCCCAGATCGGCCGACCACCAGACAGTCCCTCCGCGTACGCTGTTTCAAGCGCGGAATCACCTCTTCGCAAGCCAAACGCGCCAAAGTGCCCAAGCCCCGGCAGAGAAGCTCGACATCAAGAGGCGTCTCAGCCAGCTCAGCACTCCGCAGCATTGCTCAGGCTTCTCCGTATGGACCCGTCGAACTCGTCTCAGTTGGCCCGAGCGGTTGCGAACATCCTCGTTCCACCGGGAACCGAACCAGCCAACCCATCCACAACAATGCCAAACCTGATCGAGTTGTGGTCGATAAAGTTCTCCTGCTTGTCATCCACATGCCATCCGCGAACGCGTCCCATCACTCCACCGCTACAAACAGTGACGTCGACGAACGAAGACAATCTCCTTGCCCCCCTCAGTGTCGAACGTCGGTGTGTTACCCTCGTTGAGGACATGCCAATCAAGCTCCGCAAAAAGATCGGTAATGGCGAGACCTTTCGCATCCGTCCTGTCACCACCCCACCAAGTACTTTTGGCATATAAGTCCCCACCAATGATGAATAGTGTGTTAGTGCCCACTTTGATGTATGAAAGTGAAACTTGGAGTTGACAGAAGGATAAGAGTAAGTTTAATGCTATGGAGAGGTGTGCACTAAGAAATATTCGTGAAGTGTCAATCTATGAAGGAATAAGAAATTAATGCATGGATGTTTTAAGTAAGATGAAGAAAGGAGGATTAAGATTGTTTGAACATGTGAAGAGAATGACGAAAGAATAACTTAAGGAGTATACAAGTCAGAAGGTATGCGTGGAAGAGGTAAACCGAGGAAAAAAGTGGCAGGACCAAATGGACCAGATTTTGAAAGAAAATATAAAAGTTTGAAGGTCTGTTATCTCTGCCTACCCCACGTGGACACGGTGTGATAATATGTACATATGTGAATCATCAAGTATAGTTTCTTAACATGTAATAATAAAACAATAAGACAGTTTATATTATATAGCGCAGTTTAGAGAGCAGGCTCTCCACAAGGGTGGGGTTTCTTAACAATGTTGAGTGAAAAAAATTTTTTTTACAATCATTAAAATGCTTCAAAACCAGATTAAAATAAAAATATTTCATTTTAATCCATCTCTTGACATCAATCATAATTAGTAAACAGAAAGGGCTTTTATTTGACTTTAAAAAATCAATAATATGAATGAATAATGCTCAAAGCAAAGCAATCAACATGATTACAATAATATGAATAAATAATGCTCAACGCAATCAACATTACAAAATGAAAGCAATTTTCAAAAGTTAAATGACAATATAAACCACAATATCTACCACAGACTGAGTCCCATAATTCTAGTTCAGTATTATGTTATTGCTCTAACATATTAACACTTTAAGACCCGATCAAAATCAAGACAACCCGTCTCAGTGCCTGGTTTGTTTTTAAGGAATTCTGATTTTTGTGAAGAGTTTACTAATATTACTATACCAAGTAAATATTAAATATGAAAACACGGGACCAGGACTCGACGCAAAATTTGTTTACCACATTATAACACGGGATCGGGATACAAAGTGTTAAGATATTTGAGTAAATCAGTATTCAGAATTTGTTATAATAGTTGAATGATCTCAATCAACTGAAGTTTTTCTTATATTCTCGTTGAACTAAATTGGTGTACTGCACTTGGGAGATGTATTGAAATTTTCACTGTTGATGGTGTCGTGCGGTGGAGTGGTTTCCTCAGCATCCAGACATGCAAAAAGGTCACTTGCAACAACTTCTGAACACATCTGTTGTTGAGCAACTAAAATTATACAATGGTTTTCATTAATTAAGAGTTCAGAAAATTAATGTTAATTTTCTAGCACAATGTTATGTAGAATATAAAACCAACATTGGAAAATCTTCAATGTACTAAAATATATTTAAGTATGTTAATTTTTTTTTTCAAAATTGAGCTTCATGCACTGGTCTTATTAAAATTAATTAATGAACAAAATATTGTATACAGTACAACCTGGTAGCCTCATTTCCTATGTCCATTTCTTCCAAATAATCAGAAAGATGTTAAAAGGCCTGTATATGAAAACCAGACTAAGCCACATATTTATTTTTTTGGTACTATCGGGAATCGAACCCAAAATTTCCAAACGGAAGAAAAGTGTTATAACAACTAGGCCATGGAGGTATTCTGGTCACAGAGTATGACGGGGTAAACCTGATATTACAATGGGAAGAAGATTCAAGTTTCAAGACGATCAAAAGTTTCAATATTCTGCAGTCTCGCTGGGATGATTTACATAGTGCTATTTTTTCTTTCCACACAATACTCTTAGAATTCATATAAAATAACCAATAAACTAGAAAAAACAAATTCTGATAAAATAAAGTTTAAAAATAAAACCAGTCCAAAGTGAATCTGCCGGTAATCAAACCTGGGATGGGCACAAACTTAGCAAGAATGTTAAAAATTAGAATAAAGGTGCTGACTAATAATTATATGAAACAATAAAAATAGAAATATCGATTTAATGAAATAAACCTTTTATTCTAAATTAAAACTGAATCTTACTTATTAGATTTTGGATATTTTCAAACAAGGCCCTGCTGTTAACTAGAGTTCTGGAGGCCACAGTTAGAGCGCTACTCCAATTGTTCAATTGCACCTCCTGAAATTTAATTATCACAAATGTGTTAATGATGTCACTCTTCACTGTAGAAAAATTAGGACCATAAATTCATTTTACGTGTTAATTATGTGTGGGAGAGGTAAATTTTTAAGTCGTCTAAAAAGACATGGTGATGTAACGAAAATGACAAATTAACTACTTTAAAATCATGTTGATTTCTATTCTAAGAATACAGGGAAGAAATGTGTGTTGTTATTTAGAAATATGTACATTATTAAAATTCTATTTTTGACAAATATGTAAGATAACCTTGTTCACTGACAAATATATTTATATTAATGATGGGAAAAATATTTTAAGCCAGAGTTAAACTTAGTCAATTTTACATTTTTAAATAACAAATATATCCTGAAAATTCTTTATTTTGCAAAATGAAACAAAATTACATTCAAGTCATTCGACAAGTACAAAAAAATCATTCAAAGATCTCCATTCTATCTTAGCATACATCTATCGCTTCCACCACATTCACACACCTCGGCATTCATACTTTCCTAGGATTTTCACTCTTCCCTCTTTCTGAATTTGATTTATTTGGTCATGCCATGTTTTTCTAGGTTTTCCCAAACTTCCAAAAACTTCTTTCTACACTACATGTATAGATTATTTTTGTAAATCTTTCATCATTCATTCATTCTATCGCAATGCTCCTTTCTTGGTCTAAAGTACTACATATTTTTGTAATCCGCATTCTTTCCTAATATCTACCTAATCCTAATTTTGTCATATATTGTTTTTCGATTCATACTACAGACCAACAAACTAATATTTTTTAAAGTACAATTTAAATTATTATTAAGGCACTATGAAATCAAAATGTAATTTTAATATAGATATTATAACTACTTTGTGTTTCTTAAGTTAAAACTTATATTTTAATTAACTACAATAATAATTATATTTTTATATCAACATAACATTACATTTCTTATTTTTTGTATATTTTATTATAAAATTGTTTGGTAGCAATGTCCTGTAAATGCTTGGATAAAATTTCGTATGATTGACCTCTCTTCCATACTTGTTTTTCTTTTATACATCTAAAGAGGAACATCTGATATTCAGTAGAACCAGTTATTTAGTTAATATCTCCATCAAAGCTATGAGTTTTTTAGTTTATTAAACTTTATACGGACACTACACGATGTAGATAGTAGAAAATGCCAAGTTTAAGGTTTCATTAAACATTACCATGGATCATGTGTTTGTTTATGACTGCCACAAGAGTTAACTGAGAAAAAAACTATTCGAAATTATTATTTACAAAAATCATCCTTATATGGATTCATAAAAATTTAAATGCAAGATAAACTATCAATGTTTTTTGGACTAGCAAAAATTTGTGTAAAAAAACAGCTAGATTCTCCAGAGAATTTTTGGCTATCGGAATATGTAAATTCAAATGAATTGTTTGGAATCAAAGGTGAATGAACATATATAAAATTAAACAAAGATACAAAATACTGGTTGATGTGTGACAAAAAGCATCAACACACAATTGTATATTTGTTACCAGGTGAACCAGAGTACATCATAAAGCATTAAATAACACATAATGACTATAAGCAGATAAATCAGCCATTAGTCATTGTATTATTCAAACATATCAAAACAACTTTAAATACTTCCTTTTATTACATAAAAGACATTTTGTACTATTATGCCTTAAAGTACAAAGCAAGCAAAAACTTAATTCTCAGTTTATTTTTTATGAAAAAATCTAAATTTTATATTGGATATTTTTTATTCTTAGTAAACATATTAACCCTTTGAACTCCAGATTTTTTTTTGTATGACATACCAACAACTCCAGGGTATTTTTTTGAAATTTTACTATAAAATGATAGGTTTTAGAAATAATTGATTTAAAAAAAATTAATAAGGTTTCATGCAATTTTTTTATTCAAACTATTAGATAAATGTTTAAATGAGTTTATTTTGATAAAAAAAATAACAATTCAACATTATTTTTTAGTTTTATAATCTTTCAAAGTATGATATCTGAGGAAACAATCCCCTAAATGCATCCTAGGTTTTCCAGGACAGGTGTCGCAAAACTCATATGTTTCATGTCGTTTGCCCATTTTGCCTCTATTTGAGCAGACCACACAGTCCTTCTTCTTTCCCTTCTGCAAAACATGAAGTTTACCATCTAGTCGTACATCAAAAGTAGAAGTTGATGGCCTACTTCGCAGCTCCCGAAAGTCTCCTACCAACTGATCAACTAAATTCTTGACAAATTTCAAATGAGTTAGTGGTTTTTCATTATTTTTCAATTTTATATTCTTGTAGAGGATGTATGCATTGATTGAGCAAATTTCCATTCCCCAGAAAAAAAGTTTTCTCCACCATTTTAATGACTTCCTGAGAAAACAATATGTGGAAGCATACTGGTCGGCACGGTCTACTCCACCCATAGATTTGGTGTAGTTTCGTACTACATTTGGTTTTTCTGTAACTAATTGAACACCTCCCTTCCCTGTTCTGGAAACAGACGACATGCCAGCAGAATCACCAGTACTCAGCATTGTAATTATTCTTTTATCCTTCCATGCCAAAAGCATTGTTTTTCTTTTTCTTACAGCCAAAACTTTTTTATTGCCAAACTTTGGTTTTTTTATGGTGATCGGAATGCCTTTTCTGTTGGTCTGTATCGTCCCAGTTAAATGACATTTCATCTTCAATAGTGCTTCAGCAAGTGGAAGACTTGTGTAGTACCTGTCTGTAAACAAGTGGTATCCTTGTGCATGGGGTACCTTCTCCAAAATTTTTCTGAACAAGTAGATGGGTATTCTCGAACTCACAGGCAAATCTGGGCTTGGTAAATTCTCTGTAGTAATACTACCGTAATAGGGAAGAATACTGTACACATATGATGTTTCAGAATCCGCCAAAACGTAAATGCGTATTCCCCATTTAGTAGGCTTCTTTGGATTGTAAGTGATGAAGCATATTCTTCCTTTGAATTTCACTACTGATTCGTCAACACAGATATTTTTGTTGGGTATGAAATAGTCAGCAAATTTTTTATTTATATATTCTAAAAAATTACTGACTTTCTGAATCCGTGTTCTTAAATCACTATGGCCAGTTTCTTGTGTATTCAAGTGTAACATCCAGAATATTTGATGAAATCGAGATCTCGTGAAAATATTTGCAAAGAATGGGACTCTGGAATTATCTCTAGTAAACCAATATTCTTGCATATTGGCAAGTGGCATTGTTCCCATATTTAAAATGACCCCAATGAATGCCCAAAATTCATCTTTTTGTACATCACGCCAATTTTGCCAAATAGAATTTGCAGTTAGAACTTTTGATTGAAGTTTGACTTTTGCATATGCATTTGTTTCCCGTATTATCTCCGTTACAATTTCTTCCGTGAAAAATAATTTGAAAAATTGACTTGGTTCTTTGATTGTTAAAGGAACATTTGGTCCGACATTCTGAGCTCCGATGTCAAAATTTATAATGTCAGGAGAATCCACCGTATTGGATATATCAATCCATTCATCGTCTTGTGAATCTTGAGCGCTTGTAGTACTTGAAGAACTATCTGATGATAGAAGAGGACCAACTCTGCGTTTTTTATGACCAATGTACTCTGATTCATCACTAGAGGTCTGAATATTGATGTTACTATCACAACTTTCATCACTATATACATTTAAAATAAATTCGTCTTCACTTTCACTCAGTTGCGATTTTTCCATTATTTTAGAGGGTAAAAAAAAAACTTGTGTAATCTCAACGGTGTAAAAGGGTGCGTACTGATTATTTTTCAACCGAAACACGTCTAAACAGTAGAACAGTTGTTGTGAAACTAATGTAACATGTTTATACCTGCTCCTGGGTGTCCCGAGATGTTTGTTTATGTAAACAATACAACCATAAAAAATGGCGACATATAGTCGCCTCTGGAGTTATTAAAATAATTACCATGGCGACTATATGTCGCCTCTGGAGTTATAAGGGTTAATATAGTTTAGATACTTTCAAATTAACTTTAGTCCAATAAACAAATAAAAATAATACTGGCCATTTTTGGAAAAAAATTTATCTCCTTCATAAATTACCTAATTATAAAGCATTCTGAAATGAAATTTAGAAAAGCGGCATATTTTTTTATAAATTATTTATGGTTAGCCCTGAGAGATTGGCGCACTGCTATAGCAGTGGAAGAAATTTGTTCTACCCTTGTATTCTAAATGAATATCATTCATTTAGAATACAAGGGTACATATTCTAAAATATATTTATGTTGTAAAAATATTTGTTTTTTGTTTTTTTGTTGTTTAAAATAAATATTTATCACGAACGTCCGAATCGTAAATATATCTCAGCACTAGATAGACAATTATATTTTTTTCTCGTAGCGCTCTCAGGGTTAAGGCGTTAACACTGTGGAGGTTAAAAGACACTGTAATTTATTTAGTAAATCACTGTTTATTCCACTTAATATAACGGTATAACCCTACCGGTTTCAAGGTTTTCACCTCATCAGGGAAGCACTAACAAGACTGAGACACAAGTCTTATTTGTGCTCCTTGATGATGAGGTGAAAACCTGGAAACCGATAGGGT
Source organism: Odontocerum albicorne (assembly GCA_949825065.1). Lineage (NCBI taxonomy): Eukaryota > Metazoa > Arthropoda > Insecta > Trichoptera > Odontoceridae > Odontocerum > Odontocerum albicorne. The sequence continues at coordinate 32,119,789 of OX463845.1, read as the reverse complement.
TATACTGTTATATTAAGTAGAATAAACAGTGTTTTACTGAACGAATTGCATATATTTTTATCATGAGGTGATTTTTATATTTTGATGATCGAAAGAAAAGAAACAGCCACAGAAAATGAATGCAAAACCAAGATAAACAAGAAGGTAAAAAATCTTCATAAGCTCATCCAAAGTAAATTAAAAATGAATGTAATTTAAGATGTAGATAGTAATCAGAATAGTTGCCTCCTCAGTGGGAGGATATACATTTTTTCCCCGCATAAGGCGAGTTTCAGCTCCGTATGGGGAAATCTGAACATCTGGGCATTACAATTTCTCACCAGCTCATTCATTGGTATGGTACTCTTCCCATACCCACATTGGTGATGAAAATAAGTTAATCATGGTTAGGGAAACATCATTGTCTTTAGCTCAATTTTTGAAGTCATCAAGTTTAGAACTTGTCATATGTGTAAGTTTTTATATATATGTGAATAAATGGCAATAACCTCTTTAGTATAATACTACATGCAAAGTAGCAATTTAACTTGTCAGCAGCATTGATGAACTCTTAAACACACTGGAACCCTTATTTTAGGTATCGTCGGGAATTAAAATGCATTTCAATGATCAACTATTTAGCTTTAATCTGTCCATTCATCTTGTTGCAATTTTAGTAGCAATCTAGATCAATCCATTAAAAATGTTTTGATTCTGAGAGAAAAAAGTTTTCAACTTTAGAAGTAACTACTCCGGCCCAAAAAGCTACTATGGGTTTGGAGCAACTAAGTGTAAGTATGGCAACAGCAAAAATCTACACTCTTATAATATGCTTACTTTTTAAATTGCTTTTTCACTTTGTAAACAATTTTCCTCTCTTATGAAAAAAGAATCTCTACCTGCATCCCTCCTATCTTATTCAACAGAGTCCTGTATCAACAGAGTTCTTTTTACATCATTGAAAGAAGCATCATAAAAAAGTGCGATGATTACACTGAATTGCAACATGATTATTTTTACAATTATACTATAGATTGGGATTTACAAATTCAATAAACATTAATTCATACCATTTTCTTGAGTAGATTTTCCATTAAAGGTTCGTAGTTGGCGCCAATCAACTCCTTTATTTCAAGTGCATTATTGATACTCTCTTCAATATTTGTTTTGACAGCAATAATATCATTGACGATGCTGCTGCAAACTGGAACTGCAGCATTATTGTCACCAGCATCTCGAAGTGCACTTTGTATTACATGAGTATGCTGGTTTATGTATTCAATACAATTCCTTAATTCTATCAGATCATTTTTTTGTTTAGCTAAAACAATTATTGAATAAGCAAATATTCTTTAGTTATCACAAATAATAAGACATTTCAAGAGATTTATAAATTAATTAAATCACTTATAAGGATGTAAGGTGACATATATTTAAACCAATTTTAGAGAAATAACATATGGAGAGTTACTATAGGTCAATTAATTCATTTTATTAACGTAGTCTTAGGCATAATAAAAGGACAATGTGTAAAGCGCTATTTAGAGAGCAAACTCTCCTCAAGGGAGCTCTGACTCGGGATTCGAACCCACTATTATTGACAATTAAAAATGTTACAAAATAAATATATAGAAGTTGAGTATAAGTATAGGAAGTAGGTGGATGTGCTCATTAGATTAGGAACTTCTCCATATTTGAATATGTTTCGAAAAAAACCACAGAAAATCAAGGGAAGAACTACAAAGCAAACCTTTGTAGATCTTCTGATATGTGTTCTTATACATGGGTTGGGCTTTTTTGCTACCATAAGTTTATGTACTATACTCAATCTCATTTAGGGAAATACCACATGTGGTATGATCATTGGTCATTGAATATACTGGGCTTTTTGGAGAACTTGAACATACTGGTCTTAAGACGTAATATAACATATTTGAATTTTCATTAGGATTGATTATGTTGACTTGCCCTAAGTTGTTTGAAGACTGCAACTCAATGCAAGGTAGTGCACGGTCTATTATTTACTACTCGGAAATATTTTTATCTAATTTGAAGGTATGTATCTACATACCTACAAAACTTTTAATGAAAAGAAATAATGTAGAACTGAAAGAAAAATAATAGGAAGTTATTATTTATTTATTTATTTATTTAATTAACGACACAACAGTGTCTTTATATACAAATGAACATGTGACAGGTTATAAATTACTTAAAATTATTGACAAATAATACAACTTTATCTTAAACTAACATGAAGATACAAAAAGCAGTAGAATAAATTACAGTCATCGTTTTAAAATTATTTAATAATCTTTGAGAATTTTGTGGGAATTTTATGGATATATATTGAGATATAGAAAACACATGGCCTCATTAGTGGGACGAGATGCAAGTTGCTTTGCAGAATTAAAAGCTTCACACGTGCTGATGCAGGGTTACTCAACTCCAGAGGCAAAATATTGTCCTTAATATTTGGTTTGTATTACGTTATTTATATTAATAAAGGAGAGCACAAAGTTAGTAGCTATTTCTAAATATTGTTGTAATATTCTGGCGAATACTATATATACTTATATTAAAAATATCTAAATTGTTGCAAAACTCGTTTCCAAGTCTTTGCATGCGAATTATAGAGGAGTTGATTTTATAGTTAGTATAACAATTTTCGGTATAAAAGGGATTGAGCTGTCTTGTGGATCTAGTGGGGATACGAAATGAAATACTTGCGAGTAAGTGAGGTGCATCAATCACTGAGTGAATGATTTTGTATAGCAGTACTATATCGGCTGTTTTTCTTCTGTCACACAGCTTCAAGAGTTTCACTGCATTTAATAAGTTGGGATAATTTCTTTCTTCATGCGGTATTCCAAGTTTAAAATTTATGAATCTTAGAAATTTGTTTTGTACACGTTCTAAAGTTAGTGCATGGGCGGCGTAATGAGGAGACCATATTGATGAGTTGTAGTCAAGGCGACTACGTACTAAAGAGCAGTATAGCAGTTTTAATGTTCGTAAATCCGAGAAATTTTGGGCAGTTCTTAGTACAAATCCCAAGATTTTTGAACTCTCCCGAGTGATTTTGTTCACATGTTCTATAAATGAAAGTTTTTCATCAAATATAATTCCTAAATCCCTTATAGAAGCTACGCGTTTTAATATATATTGATTTAGCAAATACTCGTTATTAATTGGATTTTTATTTCTATAAAAACTAATGGACTCACATTTACTCAGGTTTAAGTGCAGTTTATTTGTGGTACACCATTGTTGTAATTTATTTAAGTTTTCTTGTAATTTAAGGCAATCAGCAGTATTATTTATGACTTTGAACATTTTTAAATCATCAGCAAAAAGTAAAATCTCTACGTCACTAAGTGTGTCAACTATATCATTAACAAATAGGAGAAATAATATTGGTCCTAGATGCGATCCTTGGGGTACACCGCTTGTAGCTGTGAAGGGATATGAAAGACAACTATCGATTTTGACAGTAAGTATTCGGTTTTTAATGTAGCTTTCGATCCAGTCTAAGAGCGGGCTAACTATTCCTAAAGCTTTTAGTTTACTTAATAGTATATTATGTGATACTTTGTCAAATGTTTTACTGAAATCTGTGTAAATTGAGTCCACTTGTTTTCCATTTGAGAACGAATTGAAAATATAGTTTTCATATTCGAGTAGATTAGTCAGTGTGGATCTACCTGAAATAAATCCATGCTGTTGAGTGATAATAATATTGCGAATCGAATCAACAATTTTGACTAGGATAAGACTCTCGAATAATTTAGGAATCGTTGATTGTATACAAATCGGTCTATAATTTGAAACATCGCTTTTGTCACCTTTCTTGTATATTGGTGTGAGAAAACTTGATTTCCATATTTGTGGAAATCGACCTTCCGCCAATGATTTATTAAATATAATTTGCAACGGATATGCTAAAATTGATGCACAGTTTTTCAAAAAAATGGGAGGTACATTGTCCGGACCCGCAGACTTAAATAAGTCAAGTTTATATACTAAGTTTATTATACTAAAAAAAAATTGTTAGCGAGCCATTTGATTTTTTTTTGGGGCATCACTGGCTCCAACGATGGCAGACCCAAGGCACCCTGGTCACCCATGGTGCCTTAAGTCTGCTGTCCATCTCTACACAAAACTCAAGGATAATTGGAATGATCAAGACATTAAAGGCACAAATTTTCACATATAATTAAAAAGGAATTGTGAAAATACATAAAAACTGTTATACATTAGAAGTGCATGGTAACCGGTGGACTTCCGTGCAGGTCGCTGGTTCAAACTCTGCGATGTGCTTACTCCCCTAGAATGACACTGGCATTTTTTCTGTCTAGTATTCGGGAGTATAAGGATATCTACGACTTCGGTCATATCTATTCTTTAAAAAAATGAAATATGGCATATATCAGTTTGTTAAAATATATTAAATATATATATATTATGTGGGCAATACTTCTAACAAATGAACTTCATTGATTTAAAATGTCCAGAATTGAGACAATGACTTCAATAGTTGTAATAAATATCCTGTCTAGTTTATTATAGCCCAGATTTATACTCAAGTCGTTTCATAATAATCACTTGTTATAAAGATTGGAGGTGTAATAGAAAGAGGCTAATTCCTTAAAACAAAAACTAATCAATAAAATAGTACTCTACATATAGGATTAACCTGCGAGTCTACCTTCAAAATGTGCAAAAAGTCAATTCCTTAAATAGATATGCAACCATGGGTAAGCAAATTATTTACTTGAATAAACTTGAAATTATAAAAATATTTTATTCATAAAAAATCTAACATAAAATAAAAACACAACAGCAAACAAATTTTCAAATAATCTTGAATTGAACATTTAATATGAATTTTAATAACTATACGTAACAAAAATGGTCTCTAATATTGTTTTTTTAGATATTAAATGTAGTAAAAAATATTTTCATTATTTTCTGTTCCAGACCGCAGTCGCAAAAACGTTGCTCTATTTATTTAAGGAAAAGCATGTAAAACTAATAAAATACAAAAATGATTGTACAAATCATACCATGAAAATTATACATTCTTTGGAGTCTCAATAGGTGTTCGTTATTTTTTTCAGTTTGTTTAAAATCTTGTTCTGAATTATTAGCTTCAGCGTATTGTAACATTGTAGCGAACAAGCACTCTCTCTCCTCCATATTTAACGCGTTCTCTGCGAAATTTGTACAATACCGTTAATAATCAAGTAAGCTAATGTTGACCTCATTGACAAAAGTAAATTAACATTATTAATTGGCAAAACAAATATTCAAAAATTCAAAGCCGTTCGCAAAAGGAAAAAGCAATCGAAACCCGTTAAATGCAAAATGTATCGTAGACAATAATTTTTATTTTTATTTAATAACAATTTATGGCATGGAAATATAATCCGTATTGCCAGGTTCGTACTTTTCTCCCATTACGAATTTACTTCTTTCTGTAAAACGGCAATGATCCCTCTCGGCGGGATAAACAACCTCTCACGACATCAAAACTCCTTGCCTTAATAATTAAACCATCCAGTGAGGAGACATAGGTAGTGCCTATAAAAACAAAAACCAAACACGAAAAAAAAACTTTCCAAGTTCCAACGAAAACGTCATCATATTCCATCGTAAGCATTCCGCCTATCAATGGAATAGGATAACCCACAATATTTTTTTTAAAATTGTTATTAATGTTGCCATTTTCAAAAGATATAAATGGAATAATACAAAGTTTGATAATATTGTATTTTGTCATTTTAATTAAAAATCTTTTTTGTGATAATTTTTATCACAACATACGAAATAAAAAAAAAACGAACGGTATCAGCTGATAGATGTTACTTCGGGCTATTGGAATTGGTTCGGACTCACTCACTATCTTGAAGAACTAAATCTAAAAATATTAAATACTTATCATATTCACACATACCTTTATAACTCTGCGCGTGATGAAAATATACTGATTATTGACGAGAAAAAAAAATCGTTGAATCTACGGGTCAGTAAAGGAGGGAAGCATACAGAGAAGGTACTATAATACTTGAGGGGCATGGCTACGCGGTAACGCACTAGACTTCCGTGCGAAAAGTTATTGGTTCGAACCCTTCGAAGGACACAGACGTTTTTTACGCCTAGTATTTGGGAGTATAAAAATACATTTGACTGCTCATATCAATTATTTAAAAAAAAGAAATAATAAACATGCCGGTGTGCTCCGATCACCTCAATTCAGTGCGCCGCACGGCTCATTCACTAAAAAAACTCCAATGACACCGCTTCGCTTTCCAAACGAATTGACGTTGGAATGGCGAGAGGATCCTTAACTACGAGACCCCGTAACGACGACGACTATAATGCTGAAGTATATGTGTTGTCAGGATGCCAATATGGCCCAAACCACCTCTATCATGATTAAGGGATATGCAGCGTATGAGGGGTCACAATCCAGAAAAAAATTGCACTCAATAAGAGCCTTGGGGAGAGGAGAGGATTCGGAAGGCTTGATGGAGAGGCTACAGTTTGCAATTGAGCCGGTTTTCTATTATTTTCAAAATATTTTAATCTTCCATAAACTGCGATGTATCAAGATTAAATTTCATTTGATGAAAGAGTAATACAATACGAGTTATGAATTACATACATCAGTCGATTGATTGTGACCATAAAAAATAAAATAAAAAGACTAATAAAAGGTTACGAATAGTTTCAAAAAAGGTTTAACAATTAGAAAATCAACATACTAGCGCAAGATCATTAAAGTAAGTCAAAAGATCGGTAAATCTTTTGGATAATACGGATATAAAAAAAATTTAACACCTTAAAATAATTTTTCTTTTTCTTACTCAGTTATGTTTTACAAAATCTTATTTATTCCTTTCGTTTTTCATAACAAATGTTCATATATTTTTTCATTTTGTATCTAAAGACCTATTTACTTTTTCTTGAATAATGAACGTGAATACTTATTTACTTTTAATATAAGTGCAACTTTATCAAGAAAGAATCATAGACAACGCAACATGACACGATAAATTCAGTCCAAATTTCAGATTGAAATATACAAATCCGAATTTGTAACCTCTTCTCTGTTTTTTAAGAAAATATAAAAATGGCCCGAGGAAGCAGTGCCGGTTTCGATAGACATATCACTATATTCTCGCCAGAAGGCAGACTTTACCAAGTTGGTGAGTGAAAATCATATTTTTTAAGTGATTATCGTAAATGTCAAATCATCCTTTGATGCTGCTTACTTTGTGCAATTTTCAAGCCACAGTTCTACAAAAATAATAAAAGTTATTGTATAGAAAGGAAACTGTATCACAATTATAAACATTTCAAAAGAATATACATTACAGCAGCTTCTAACAAAAATCTTGTTTAGACCCCATGATCTATATTTGTTTGCACAATTAATCCCCTATTCCTTTTTATATCCTATAATATAATTGCAATTATGATATTTACTGAGTTAAGAAACAAAGGTAATTACCAAAATTGCTTTGTCACCTCTAACAATAATTTCCCATACAAATTAATTTAAGAAATAGTAACCCCAAAGCAAGCAATGCTAAGAATAATGTCCAAGTGCTCTCCGTTTGGCTTCCTGGTTAGCTCTTCGATAATTGAATCTTACATTTTGAATATCAGATTAGACCATGTTGATGCATGCTTTGTAATGAAGGTAAATTTCTCGTATTATATTTTCGTTATATACAGTAAAATTTCTTCAATCTTAATTACAATATCCTCAATTTGGTGTGGAGAATGATAACTAAATTTCCACAGACTATTTAATATATTTGTCGAACCTTTTTATATCTCACTCTAGATACCATTTACATGAGTGATAACATTGCTGATTGATATGAGAAAAGGATTTGCAAAGGAGCTCTGTCTTAGAACTTGTAAGTCTGTGTCCTGTTCTACGTGAGGGGTTTCTAATGGTACCGGTACCCTTTTTAGTTTTTTTTTTCATCTTCACACTCGTCACTAATTACAGGTAGTCTTGTCGAGGTGTCTCTTATAAAAAATTGGCCAACATTCTTATCTTAATCACTGCAGCTCGGAACAAAACAGTAGGACTGCACCTAAACCACTCCTACAAGTTCTTAAGCCGAGAGATGCGCTTCTGCCTTATTTGCCATTTACTTTTCCCCAGGTGATCAATTGTGTTTTTATGTATCTTATGACTCATTATATGACAAAATACTGCAATTTGTGAACCTTCACAGTTTAAGCAGTTCTCGGTCCTTATACATATGAACTAATACTTCCACATTTGTGACACTATTTGTCCAGGTAATCTTAAAAATATATTTGTAAATCCACATCTCAAAAGTCTCGAACTTACGTGATGTTTTCTGGTTCAGTATCCGTGCCTGCGTTTCATAGAGGAGAGTTTAGAAAATGCAGCGATGGACCATACGCAATTCCACACTCAGTTTTAGGTCATAAAAAGAGGCTTCATTTAAATGAAAGCACTTCTCGCTATCTCTATCCTTGCTTTTATTTCCTGAAAAGGATCTAATTTTTCATTTAGAGACAATAGCTCTTAAAAATGTTTTGGGCTTTTCTTAGGACTGGGAGTTATCATCCTACATCATTATTTGATTATAATAATCTTGATATGTGTGTCTAAATATCAGAAACAGCATTGCCAGTGCCAATGGTCCAGTGAATTTGTTATTTATTATTGACATTGTGGTGATATTTTATTACAAAACAGTGTTATAAAAGTCATCTTTAACTTTCATAATTTACATTTGGGTTTGATAACTGATGGTATATAAAAAGGGGTTCCAGTGTGGTTAACCGTTTTTTTTACACTGTTATGGTCACCTCTCGGCATGCATTAGTATTATCGACACATGTGATGATTGACAGCTAGTTATGTGCCTTCTTGATTAGTTAAAAATCTGAACACTTCCCTAATGAACTCCCACTCTTCAATATATCCGCAACACTATTGCAGATATATTGTACCATATGAATGAAGGAATGCATATTATATGAAAGGTCTAATCCATATTCAACTCTTAAGCTGGAATTCGTCACACAGATTACAGTTAGTCTCATTCATGAATACAAAAATGTAAGAATGTTTCGTTATGATTATAAAATATATAATTAATTGTTGTTCTCCTGGAATAGACATATTGCACTATTTAAACATTGTAGCATCTCTCATATGCATTATCGCAATATAATTGCATTATTTTGGCAGAAGAATTCTATATTAGAGTAATGGAATAGAGGTATAATCTACTCGATACACATAAGAAGAAACCCACTGGAATGTTCCAATTACCAAGGAATTAAATTACGAAATATAACACACCAAGTCTTCTATAATATAATTTTTCAACAAATACAGACTACTGATGTGAGTTCAGAAGCAGAAAATCAACAATCAAAAGTTGCAAATTTTGTAAAAAAATATTAAAACATTCAACCCTTTGCACTTGATAATAATAATAAAAGGACAATTGATATAGCGCCATTTAGAAAGCAACCTCTCCTCAAGGACACTAAAACATTTTTTTGTAAGTATCACCAGTTGCTCGAATCAATAATTAAAAAAATGTGTTGATATTGTAACTTATTTTTTTCATTGTAATTATTATCACAATACTTTCCTGTACAAACTGAAAAATTATGATCACGAATAATAATATAGAGTACATATACGACACACAACTATCCGCTAAGGATTTTAGCACATCTACTAAGAATTGTAGCGTATCGCTACTATGGTGCCCTCAAGTTTTACAATAAAATCAATTAGGTACCTTTGGCTGAAAAGAGTTAAATAACCTACCTATATATTGAATTCAAAGTTTCTTAACTAACTCAATAAATAGCAAAAAGCTGTATGCAATTATAGAATAGACTAGATGCACTGCAGAAATTAGTCAGTATGATCATAATTGTAATACGAGTAATAAATGTTGAATACTGAGTGAATACAGTTTGATCTCAGAATATTGCAGACCTTCAATGGTCTTAGATGGGGTGATACAATGATCTCTACACTTTTTAATTTCACACTTAGTTTAAAATGTTAGCCTTATCAGTATTTAAGTGTTTTACTTTAATTTTTTCACAGAATATGCTTTCAAAGCAATCAACCAAGGAGGACTGACTTCTGTCGCCTTGCGAGGTGACAATGTAGCAGTTTGTGCCACCCAAAGGAAAGTACCCGACAAGCTGTTAGACCCTGCTTCCATCACACATCTTTTCCAACTAACAGAAACTATTGGTTGTGTTATGACTGGAATGATTGGCAAGTTGAATATTTATATTATTCTTAAATTTTTTCACTCATCTTAAAAGCTTATAGATGAATGCCATATATAGTATATTTTTAAATTCAGGTAAGTTTATACTTGCACCACTGTCAATTTTTTTTTTCAGTATTAAAAATGTAATTTTTTTTAGAATAAAATACTACACGTAAACCACTTTGCATACTGGAAAAAATATTTGATTAATCTTGATTAGTTTTCAATTATTTTTTGTAATTATAATATTACGCTTTTGTAATAATAATAACTTCATAAATCCTTTAATCATAGTCGCAAAATTCCATAACATTTGTAGAACAAATTATATAAGATGATGCAGCAGAAATAACTCCCTCTTTTAGAAAATTGGTAAAAAAGGCATCATAACACATGATCAATTAGGCCCGGGGCTAACTACTAAAACAACATTTGTTTGCCAAAATTCTTCTTTAATCATCAACATAGTCTCCTTCCAGAGCGATACATTCATTCCAACGCTTTCCTAACTTTTCTATGCCAGCCGTGTAAAACGATTTATCTTTGGTTTCAAAATAGGCGTTAGTTTCGGCAATCACTTCTTCATTGGAGCTAAATCTCTTTCCCTGGAGCATCTTTTTGAGGTCTGCGAACAGCCAACAGTCGCTGGGGGCCAAATCTGGAGAATACGGTGGGTGCGGAAGCAATTTGAAGTTCAACCCATGCAATTTGGCCATCTTACCATCGACTTGTGATACGGTGCATTGTCCTGATGAAAGAGAACTTTTTTCTTCATATGGGGCTGTTTTTTTGCAATTTCTGCCTTCATACGCTCCAATAACGCTATGTAATATTCGCTATTGATGGTTTTTTCCTTTTCAAGGTGATCAATGAATATTATAATACGGAGACAAAATACGGAGACCATAACCTTCCCGGCCGACAGTTGAGTTTTTGGTCGCTTTGAGCGACTTTCACCGGCTGCTCTCCACTCAGCTGAGTGCCGATTTGATTCTGGAGTATAGTCGTGGATTCAAGTTTCATCCATTGCCACATGCCGACGCAAAAACTTCTGTTTATTTCGCGTAAACAGTGTCAAACAGCGCTCTGAATCATCGATGTGTTGTTGTTTCTGTTTCATTGTGAGCAAACGCGGCACCTTTTTCGAAAAAAAATTTCATGACCAAATGTTCATGCAAAATAGTGTAAACACTACCAAATGATATCTTCAGGATGTCAGCTATCTCCCGCAACTTTACTTTTTGATTTTCCATCACAATTTTGAGTTTTTTTTTTATGTTTTCCGGTGTAACAGCCTCATTTGGACGACCAGAGCGTTCAGCATCATTTGTGTTTGTATGACTGCGTTTGAAATCATCATACCACCGACAAATGATTGTTTTCGACTGAGCAGAGCCCGGATAACACTTTTCAAGCCATCGCTGAGTTTAAACAGCATTTTTTCCCATTAAAAAGCAATGTTTTATCAACACACGAAATTCGGTTTTTTCCATTGTTTTGAAAATAGCAAAAGTAGCATCACTAAAACCACTGTAACTCAATGACACAATGTCGGAATGTCATGAAAGTTTCACACGTAACTTCTAAAGGTTGGTACTAACTGAGAATAGTATGTATTTGTTATTAGAGTCGCCATCTGTTGGTTAGTCCCGGGACTTATTGATCGATGTGTTAGATGTGCAATATTTTATTTTATAATCTGAAAGGGAAAAATTTATCATTTTTTTATCTTGTTTTAAAAATTCTATCATTGAAATGCTGATTTTAATTTTCTATACACGTCTGAATCCTCACCCTGAAGTTCCACATTACTTTCCTGGTAATTTCTGGTGGCATTGCCCCGATTTCGTGTCAGGTAGCATCTTTCAGCAGATAAGACACTGCACTTGACCCAGTCATATTCCTTAAGTTCCTTTACAACCATTATGTTATACGGACGAAACAAGGTCTGCATGGAAAATTCTCCTCACTCCGATCAGACATTCTCATAGCGGCAACATGCTTATGGGCTGAATTTCATAAAGATCGGGTAGCGACATGTCTCACTGCTTGGATGCTTTGTGGTGTTCGAATGCTGCGAATTCTACCAAATGGTTTTTTTTAAAACCAAACGTGTGGCTCTGAAGTTTACAATTTATAACAATATGATCTTCCTCTCAGGTGTAACTGTAGCATTTCCTCAACTGTAGCATTTCTTCCATACAAAGCTTAACATAATGTAAATCCTATCCTGTTTTTATAATGCACATTTTAGTTTTAATTTATCAGTTGAGTCCTAATTATCTGATATTTTTTTAACAATATTCTGTTTTATTCGACATCATTTGATCATTGCCCACATTTAGTTTCACCCCATTTTCGATGATTGGATCAACCAGTAAAGCAGGTAGAAGGTGTAGAACCTTTGTTGGTTTGTGTTTATTGTTTGTAGAATTTTAAGATCAATTTTTTTCTTCAATGAATAAATTGATTTTTTCTAATCGATTCAATAAGGTGGTGTATTATGGCAGGGCTTTTCCCATTGCTGGTCCGGAGGTGTTAGATGGTCTGTGTTGGAGATATGGGTGGCATGTGTAGTTTTAGAAAGTACTTAAAGACAACCCTTTTTGGAAGGTCTTATCAAAATTTATGATTACATATGAACACTCTACACGCACACTTATCTACACCTAAAGTTGCTACTATCATATGTCGAAAGATTTACTTAATCTTATCCCCTTATTATGAGCATGGTGAGTAAAAAGAAAAAAAATGAGTGGTTCTCTAATTCAAAGAAAAACTAGAAGCCATGTAAAAATTAGATGAAGATGAGCCATTAAAAAATTGCAATAGAATTACCCCAGAGGTGAAACACACTAAGTGGGGGAAAACAATATATAGATTGGAATGAGAATGTAGATGATGAAGATAATGATAAAATCAAGTAAATAAGTTAAAGGTGAGAGGGATAAGACTTTCTAGGTGTCACTGACTAACAGTCTTTTAAATTCATATTGATTGGTACTGTCTCAACAAAAGGTAGCAAATGCTTCTGACATCATCTTATAATAGATTTTGAGCAACTTAAGTGTAAGAAAAAGAGAAACTGAAAACAATTATCAATAACTTTTTTTTTTAAATACACGATAAATATTTCTATATTATATTAACCTTGTTGCATAGATATACTCTTAAGTTATTCGGCCTCTCCTATATATCGGTATTATCTGACATCTCACTGATTCTGTTTAGGTTGGATAATCGAGGCTCTACTTATGCGTAAATCTAGCTATTAACATTGAATTAATATAGTTTAATACCATTCCACAGCTGATAGTAAATCTCAAGTTCAGAGAGCTCGATATGAAGCAGCCAACTGGCGCTACAAGTACGGAGCTCATATTCCAGTAGATGTTCTGTGCCGTCGCATAGCTGATATCTCACAAGTCTATACGCAAAATGCTGAGATGAGACCATTGGGTTGCAGTAAGTAATATTTTGATTTATTTTTGGGGAATAAACTTTGTAGAACTCATTTTTCATAATTGAATTAAAATAATAAATAAAACACAATTTTAGTTCTACTAAAAGTCTGCAAAAATTTTGCTTCTAAAAATAATCAGATGTGATCAAAAATTCATTTTAATAAAAACAAATAGACAATATATTTTGAGGACCAATAATAATAAAAATATTTTTTTTCTTTGATTATCATCAGTCTCAAGACAAGTGAACTTTCAATGGTATAAATTCTATTGTTATGTTTTAGGTAGATTTTGTTAGAAGTATTATTGTCTTATATCGCAACTTCTGGAAAATTTCAACACACTTCTTTATAACAAGGAGACCCCGAAACTACCCTCGGTTAAAAAGAATTTCTTTATATATGGGATTTAACGGATTTTGTAGACACAATAACATCTGTTGTTCTTATCAGATTTCGATTAAACTTTTCTAAAAAAATTGACTTTCTAAATATCTCAGCTAAGTTCGTTAGCCAGTCGGATCTACCACCTTGTTTCAAAATGTCAGCTGTTCAAAAAAAAATTAAAAATTCATAACTCCGTTAATATTGGTCCTAGAGAAAAGTAAAAAAGACATTCTAGAGCATTCTTTATATGTGTGTGTGTGCGTGTGTGTATATATAACAGTTATTCGATATTTACATGTATATAATGAGGCGATAGGAGTGAAATCAAATTGTCAATTTAATATACATATTTTATATACATAAAATATTTTTATACAGGTATGATGCTGATAGCCTTCGATGCTGAAAAGGGTCCATGTGTCTACAAGACTGATCCTGCTGGTTATTTCTGTGATTATCAGGCTATTTCTGTTGGTGCTAAACAGACAGAAGCCAATAGCTATTTGGAGAAGAAACTGAAGAAGAAACAAGACTACACTTATGATGAGGCAATCCAATTAGCCATTTCTTGTCTCTCTACTGTACTTTCTGTGGACTTTAAACCTACGGAAATTGAAGTTGGCGTTGTGAGCAAGGCTAACCCTAACTTTGTGTAAGTAACTCTTCAAATATTATTCTATTAGCTGTAAAAAAATTAATGCTGTAAGCTGTGAAAAATTACAGTATGTAAATTGACTTGCTAAGCTAAAAGGCTGCAAAATAAAAACTGCTTCATAATATAGTTTTAAAAAATCTTAAGCAAAATTTTTATCACTACAATAGATAATTATTTGATGACAACATTTTTCGTATACGTTTTGTTCTTGTTCATGTGTTCTTTACAAAGACGTTGAGTAATTGATGATCTCATACAAGTGACCATGTACAAAGACTGTCTCAGAAAGATTAACACCCTCTCGGTGGAATGATTGTCCTTGCTTGCTTTATCAATCCTCAGTGCAAATACCAAATTGATGGAGAACTGGCGTTGTCCAATTGTAAATGCCAGGTTGGATTCAATGGGTTCTAAGTTTAGTTGTGGAATATAAACTTTCCTTTGTCAAGCAAGTTTGCTTAAAGGCCTCGCACTTCCAGTCGTAGTGCAAGGCCTTCAAGAAAAGATGACTAGAGGTTAATTAGAATGGATATTTTAATGTTTAATCCTTTCTATGAAAATCACAAATTTAATGATCTAAATTTTCAATTTATATAATACGTTTTCAAATAAATATATCTTCAGATAAAATAGTTTTTATCGCTGTTATAAGGCTTGCGGATTGTACTGTCATCTAGCAAAAGAAGATGGCACCTTTCTATTGAAATTTCGAACTTTATGTTACACACGGACATATATTCAACTGATTTTATATTGCTTGATAAATATCTCTCTTTTGTTTACTAATTGCGTTATTATTTTGGTATTAGAAATAATGTGGATTGAAAGACAGCGCGATGAGAAACGAGCATTGAAATGGTTCGGCCACACGTCTTACCACACAACCTTCATGTTCTGGTGGTAAGGCGCTTATCTGCCGATCCGGAGTTTGCGGGTTTGATTCCCGCAGGAACCCAGATTTAAAAAAAATGGGATTCCAGTCTGATTTTCATTTAGGGCTTATTAAAACATCTTTCTGGTTATTTGGAAGAGATTGCCACATGGCAATAAGCTCGCCAGGTTAAAAAAATTAATGAAATTTAAAAAATAAAAGGTTTAAGAGGTTTGGGAAAACCTAGAAAAACATGGCATGACCAAATCAATCAAAATCTTAAAAAGAGGTAAAATTGATAAACTTTTATAATAGATTAAGCATGATGAGGTATGGACACGGCATAAAGAAAAGACATGTGTCAAGATCAAATGAAGTGAACATCTGCTTTCTCTGCCTGCCTCAATAGAAACATGATATGATGAATCTGAATGCCCATTACCCATGATGAGTATAATAGAAGGCACAAGGCAAAGTGAGGGATTAAAGTACTTTGGTTCCACCAGAGGACTATGCCATTTTATGACAGGCATATCCTGTTGCAAATAGGGCAAGGAGCTTCAGTACATGGATGCAGCTTGTCTGCATCTTCTTTCTCCACGGGGTCCCTGATAACTAGCAACAGTTTTAATTCTATATGTTGCTGAGCTTTAATGTTTTTAAGTATCTCATGCAATACATCTTTATATCTCTTGTGCTGCCCACTGCTTTTTTCTGCCTTCCATCAGCTCACCAAAGTGGATATTTCTTGGGAGTATATTCAGACATGCGAGCATACGACACTAAAATTTCGATACTACAGCATTTTGCTCTTCTCAAAACTTCGTCATTTGATACTCTATGGAACCATAGAATCTTTATTGTTTGCCTGAGGTGCCTCTGCTGACATTTTTCGAGTGCTCTAATGTTCGGCTATAGGGTCTATGGGTTCGTCAAACCCATGATTCGCATCCATATATCAGAAATGTTATGATTACAGCTTTATGGACTGCTGTTAGGATGTGATGTTAATTTATTTAATTTTCTTATTTTTCCGATTGATGTGTATAATTAGAGAAAGAGAATTGCAATAGTATATCCACTGTGAAAACATCAATGCAAAAAATACTCTTAATTTTACGATACAGATAAAGAGTCATTTGATGTTATAAACGTATTTAGATATTACTGTACAAAAAAATAACCAGAACTGTCTCGATTATTAAAGTAAACTTAAGAGATCTGTGTTAAAAAATAAGCTCTTGATCGAATGAAGATGTCAAAACTCTACATATTTTTTATTCTTTTTTCAATTACATTCCTTGTGTAAATAATTTTTTATATTTTTTTTCAGGATTCTTTCGGAAGCTGAAATAGATAAGCACCTAACAGCAATTTCAGAAAAAGATTAATTCGGTCTCATTATTCAAATACTTTCCTTTTACCTTTTTTACAATAAAATTATTTTAAAACATTTATTGTTTTCGTTGGTTTATGTATTATTTTTATCAATAAAATTACACATTTGAATACAATAATTTTTAAGATAATCTAATGTTTTTAAGTATATATTAAACACCCTTAGTATTATTGAGTACCAAAGTTCCGTAAAATCACATTTATTTTAGTGAGTTTCTCAAGATAAAACTCGGGCAAAATATTAAATTAAATTGTGCCTTGGATGCGGGTTTGGGTGAATTGGGGCAAAGAAAATTAGAGAACCTTCTCATAGTTCCTCTCATTGTATTGTATTGCAATTTTGTTGTATACAGTACAACCTGGTGGGTTTATTGTCATGTGGCAAGCACTTCCAACCAAGCAGAAAGGTGTGAAAGGATTTAAGTGATAACCAGACTGGAACCCTTTTTTAACTAAATTGAGTTCCAATGGGAATCAAACTCGTAACTCCTGGATTTGAAGACACATGTCTCTGTCTAGACTACAGAGATTGTCATTTTGTGGAAATTACTGTTTAAATAAAAACAAAATGATATATCACAGGAATATTTAGCTGTCTTAAAACAGACGTCCGTGCGAGATCCGCGCGGTCATCCGTTTTTTGACTTTGCAGAACAATACCGCCGCGAATATCCATCTGAAGTTCGTGGAAGTTTATGGTAGTGATGTGATGAGTCGACAACATGTCACAAAGTGGATTAGGTTGTTCAGAGAAGGACGTACTGATACAACAAGGCAAGGCAGTGATTTCTGACGAACTTGTGCAAAAAATTGAAGAAGAAGTGCGAAATGACCGCCGTGATGCTTGACGATCTTTACGAAGAATTTCCTGACATTTCTCAAAGTCTCCTTGGTGATATTGTGTCGGAAAAACTTGGTTACAAGAAGTTGTGTGCGAGATGGGTGCCCAGAATGCTCACACCACCAGAACACCGTCAAAATCGCGTAACCGCCGTGCGTGAATTTTTGGATCATTTTGCACAGGAGGGAGAAGCTTTTCTGGACTCTATCATGATGGGGGATAAGACGTGGGTGTGTCACTACACCCCAACAATTTTCCAACGATCAGGAGGTCGAGGAAGCTATGAAGAAGTGGCTGAAAGAGCTGGCGGCGGAGGTCTATGACACTGGCATACAAAAACTGGTGCCCCGACTACAGAAATGTCTCGATCTCGACGGCGATTACGTTGAAAAATAGTTTCATATATTTTTGAAGTATCCTGTGAATTTCAATTAAATACAAGCATTTTTCGATCCTACATAAATGTTGTAACCTTACTTTCTGGATGACCCTCGTATCTTTACTTAAGTGCAAGGATAAACAAATACAAGAAAACATCGCTTAACTCTTTCACTGCTGAGATAATTTCCATGACAGCCGATCAGTGCGCAATATATTTGAATAGTTGCATTTTCACGGAAGTAAAACAAATTTTACATTTAAGAAAATATATATTCATAAATATATATATATACATCGTCCCCTTTTACACCGGTTCAAAAATTTGTTCGACGAATCAGAGCGGAGGCCATGCTGTAAAGGTGGGGTTACACATGTAAAAAATATTGTCAAATAAATTAAAAATTTTCAAGCAAATATTTTTTTGTCCTTTTTCAAATGTGTTTATTTTTATGTTATTTTTATTTTGTCCATTGGTAATTCGGCGTAAAATGAGATACCCAGTCTTTTTTTATTTTTATCAAACGTACTTGAGTGACTTTTTTGTGTGATAAGAGTGATGTCGGTATTTTGACGCATACCGTAATGGTATTGAATGGAGGTTTTTATGACATTTTTCGAACAACATTATATTACAAAAAAAAATACAATATTTTATAAAAACTAACAGAAAAATATACTTACTAATTAGGTGTACACAATATTTTTTTTTAAATAATTTGATATTTGTGGTAAAGTTTGAAACAAGGATCTAAACAAGGACCAGGTTGTGTGGGGCAATCTTGACAAAAGAATAATGACGCATTTCTTTTCTTAGCTGTATCCCAGCATTGCCTACATCTGCGTCTTTTGATTTTATTATCAGTGTTTTTCACAAAACTTCGGCAGATGTATCTTGGTTTTTTATTGTACTGTTTGTCTCGGAATTGATGATGGAGGTGGACCTAGTAATTTTTTGATTATAAATAGCCTGAAATCATACAACGGCATTTTCTGTGAATTGTCTGCATTGTATAAATGCTAAGAATTCAATAACATCGTCTGGAATAGATGAATGGCCAACTTTTTGTACCAACGTAATGTTTTCCTTTTGCATGGGTAGTAAGCTAACATCTGGTCATGATAGTCTATACCACCCATATGATTGTTGTAATTTATTACCATATTTGGTTCGGTGACCACTTGACCATGTCGGTTTTTACTATCAGACAGGTCCCCATCGAATTCAGAAGAAATCATAAAGACTTCTCGGCGGTCTTTCCATTTGGTAACACATATACCATTTTCTGTGTACTGACTCACACTTTCTCTTTTCTTTAGTTTTTTTATTTATAACATCGATCGGATTTTCTTTTCTATTTGCTCGTAGTGTTCCTGTGACATATGTGTTTTGGTTCAATAAATTTTTTGTAAGAGGAACGCTATTATAGAAATTATCCATGTAAACTGAATATCCGGCTCCCGTCTTCCCCTCTAGCAATTTCTGAACGACTTTATTAGTGTGGCCTTTGCCACCTAACTTTTCATCTGATGATCCACCATATACAATTATTTTTATGGCCAATCCACTTGATTCCCCTAACATGTAAAGTTTTATACCATACTTGGCCTTTTTGCCTTTTATATATTGGCGAAAAATCAATCGGCCTCTCCAAAGAACCAATGATTCATCTATCGATAGTTGTCTGTGTGGATCATAAATTACTTCCATTAAAAAAATCAATCAATGCCCTGACTTTTGCCAAGCTCGACAGATCTTCTTCATTATTGTTAAAATGAAGTGCCCGTAAGATGAGTAAAAATCTATCTCTTGACATGAATTGTGAAAATGCCGGTAAATTGAATAGGTAGTCCGTATTCCAGTAGTCACTCAACCGGTTCAAACGTATTGTTCCGGTGTGTAATAGTAAACCCAGCCACACCCTCATTTCGTCTTTAGTGACATTTTTCCATCGCGTGATTCTGCTTGTATCACCTTCTGATTTCGACAATACTTCAACAGCATACAAATTAGTTTGGGTTGTCACAAGATTGTACAAATCTTCATTGAAAATCAAATCAAAATAATCTATTGGTTCCTTACTTGACATCTCAATTTTCAACCCGGGTATTTTTGAAAATGGTATAGAGGCTGGTGGTTTTTTTATATTCGACCATTGCGTAGAGCTTACATCTGGTGTTCTAGATGTTTGTGAAACAATTTGAATTTGAATATTGTCATCATTTTCAATATCTGACTCAAATTCAGAATCGTCCTTGATGATGGTGAATTCCTCATCACTAACGTCACTAAATGAATCATCCATATCATCCTCAATCTTTTGTCTCTTAGAGCTCGATGGGCGATCCATTTTTCAAGGTAAACGTATTTTTTTTCGTAAAATCAAAAAGGAAACTTATATGATACTAAATATCACTATGTATACACCAATTACTATAATATATTTTTCAAAAGGCACTTATTTTTGTTCACAATTCACTATGTCACTCATTCAAAATTGAAAATAACTAGGAAACATAAACGAAATATCCCTTGCAGTGAGTGACCTTTTCACAAAACAGCGCTAGAGAAATAGTCCAATTATTTTTATTATCAAGTCTCACAATGAAAACAAACGGAATAAGAACTAGAAAAAATATTATTTACAACTGCGGGTGTAACCTCAACTTTACAATGCGTTGCACATGCGCAAACGCCCGAATGATACGTAATCTTCCGAAGTGATGACGAATATCATATGCTGATGTAATATACTAACAATATTTAGGCATGGACACGCCGCGCGTGTTCTAAGCATGAAACAGATGTTCACATGGACACGCCACGCGTGTTCTCAGCACTGGACGAGTTAACGCAAATTCCATTTGCGCGAAAAAAAATATAATTATATTTTTGTAAAATATAATTATATAAAAATATATTTCCATAAGTGCGCTTAAGCAAAATTATACAATTTCCCGCTTAAAGCGGCTAGTTAATCAATTAACATTGACTCATTCAGAAGAGCTAAATGAGAATTATCTCCTTCAAGTAGAAGAACAGCATGTGTATGAAAATGATAAGGAGTGTGATAAGCCGATTAAGAAAAATCATATTTAATGAAGATTGGTTCTTCCAAGTTCTATTTGGAAGACCAATAAAAACGTGGCAGACCAAACTCTTAAAGAGGGAAGAATGAAAAGCTTTTATAGTAAGACAGTATGCATGAAGAAGCATATGGCATAATTTGTACAAACGAAAAACACACTGGAAACGAAAATCAAACTGTTTGGTTCAATTCCCAATGGAACCCAGATTTTTGAAAAATGATTAGTCTAGTTTTCACTTAAAGCCTCTTAACATTTTTCTGGTTGGTTGGAAGAGATTGCCACATAGCAATACGCCTGCCAGATTATACTGTATACAATGAAATTGTAATGTAATACAACATACCAAAATACGTAGCTAGCATGCTATATTACAGGGGTGGGCGTACACGAGGTCAACGAGAGCCACATTCTGGATTTTCATATAAATAAAGAGCCACACCATAGTCACGTTCTCACGTATTAAATACACA
The DNA here is from genome assembly GCA_949825065.1 of Odontocerum albicorne. Classification (NCBI taxonomy): domain Eukaryota; kingdom Metazoa; phylum Arthropoda; class Insecta; order Trichoptera; family Odontoceridae; genus Odontocerum; species Odontocerum albicorne. The sequence goes on along the minus strand of OX463845.1, from coordinate 32,097,950 downwards.
AATTCAAATTTATTACATATTCTACACAAATCTTAATTGCTATATAAAGTATAAAAAATACATATATAAGAAACTATAAAAATAGCGCAGGATACGGTTTACACACATAAAGAGGCAGGAGATGCGCGCGCACCCTACACATCTTTGACAGTTGCATTCATACATGCGCATCTTGTCACTTACAACATTTAGAAAGGAAAATCGCGAAAATACAAGTATAATGGGGAAAAAAAGTATCTACATTTCTATAAGACATTGGGAGCCACACTTAACCCAACGAAGAGACGAATTTGCCCACATCTGCTATATTATATTGAAACGTATATGTTGCCATTACCTATTATTTACGATGTTGTTCTAAAAATTACATTCATCCATCAGTGTTGCGTAACAATGAGTAAGTCCGTAGCAGCAGCTCTCCAATTTCATATTCTAATCACATGTGCATCCTGCGTTACTCGTAATATCTGAGGTTAGATCTCCCAACGTGCGTTTGTCTAAAAAAATATTCACTGATCACATTTGCTACATGGGGTGTTAACAATGTGATCCTATGGAATGGATACAGCTTGATACTGGTGCATACTTCAAATAAAAAAGTTCACTGGAAAATTTTCAAAAGATAGATCAGCCTATCTTTGTGATATGATAAACTATCCCTTGTGATCGAGTATGATCATCAACCATTTTGGGGGGGGGGGGGGGGTAAATGCCTGTGTGTGTATGGTTTAAAAAGATATAAAGAAATATCGGCTGTCCAATGAACTGCCAGTTCATCCTGTAGATGGATGATGCTTGTACATGTATTAGTTTAATATGAGCATTTAGCTGCATTTCAGTAAGCTAACCATGGAAGATCAAACCTAGGACTCTGATGGCAATGTTATTGGGTTATCCAGAAAGTAATTTCAAATTCAAAATTGCACTAAATGCTCGTGGATGGTGGTTTTCAATATAATCAATATCTCAGCAATTTATTGTCGTAAAACGCTGGTTATTCTCAGTCGAAACCTTGATTTGATCGTTGTCAGCAATAATATATATTCAGCATGTTTGGAAAGAAGTTTTTGTCCTATATTTTTCTGAAAAATGTGAAATTACTTTCCAGACAACATATGAGACAATTTAGCAGTCTGTAGTCCGCTGCAGTCGTAGTTTGACCTATGTACCCCTATATTTTGGTTCTCATTTTCATTTCACATGGTTGTATAGCATCTGAGTTTCAAAACATTTTTCCTACATAGACATATTTGAATTACTGTAGGAGAATAATAGGTTACGTATCTGTAAGGATACTGAATTCAACAATATCTACTAACATCCAAAAACAACTTAAATGATGAAAACAAGGATACTAGTGTTGAGGTTATGTTGCTCAAGCAAGAGCCATCAAGATTGCCACAAATACTATACCAACCAGAATGAGACTTCTAGGATGCCTCCACCTAAGGTAAATAAATTGTGTATAACATGATGCACTGAAGAGGTGGCACAAGAAGCCTACCTGGAAGGCAACAGTAAAGTTTTAACGCCAATAAATGAGTTTTATATGGTAGCTTATAATCTACAGAAAATTATTTAGATGGGACATATTAATCATTATACCAACTAGGGAGGATGGAATATAAGGACACTGAAAGACAACAAAAAATTTGCAATATATTTTATTGAATATGTCTATGAAAATAGAAATAGTATTAATACAAAAATGCAAGTGATAAATCACTAAAAAATATATGAAATTGTAATTTTTATAAATTACCAGAACATTCAATAAGAGGGGAGAAAATTAAGTAAACGAAGGACTACAATCAATACAAAACAAATTAAGAAATAAAATGTGTTAATTTAATAAATCCTATCAATATTTTCTTGGTTCTTTCTCTCTTCACATACATTTTGTATCCCAAAATTGCACTCAGTGCATTTGATGCATTTTTTATTTTTTTAACTCTATATGAAGACATGGATTGAATTTTTAATGAAAATACCCTTAAAAGTATGAATCATCAGCGCTAGAATCCAGGATGGGTGCTGTTTTCAAGATCTGTTTGCAGATTTTCACCTCTAATTGTAACTTTCAGGGCACAACAAACAGCCTCCACTCCTTTAATAAATCTTAATTTTAAGTATGCAGTAAGTTAATGGTAAATACTTCAATTGAATTTTATTTAAAATACAATAAAATTCCGTTAATTCGAAATCCAAGGGACCAAATTTCACAAAAAAAATCGCATTGCACGAAAACTAATAAAAATTGAATTTATGCAGCACTTTTCCAGTAGCTGATAATATCAGTAATTTTTTCTTACTGTAAAAATAATGCAAGTCAAGTCAAGTTTTGTTGGCATATTTTCGCAATATTGAGACACACGTACTAACATATTTAATGGTAAAATAGATTTTAAAAAAGTACTATTTTTCATGGGCAGCCAACGCATACTAATTTTAAAAAACCAGTACAATTGTCACTTATTTGATTCACATGGCTACTTGTTTACATAGATTAACATGTTTGGAAATTGAACCGCTCGTCGGTGCTTAATGCATAGGTCAACCTGCTGTCAGGGCCGACTTTTTACTTGGAGCCGTGATTAGGGTGAAAAATTTCGAATTATCAGAATTCATCAATACTTTTTGGTAAAAAACATTACAAAATACGCTGTTTTTCGAATTAACAGCAAATTTATTTCGAAAAGTCAATTTCGGGACCTAGACAATGATGAAAAATACAAATTACGAATTATCGTTCTAATTAACAAACTTTTACTGTATTACTACGAGGTGATAGAGACATATTCAACAAATGGGCGATAAAAGACTGGCTAAAATAATCTACAATGCAATTTTTTATAAGTTGAAGGCATGATAGAGAAAAATGTGGTCTTTTCAATAAGTAGATCTAACTTGCCAAGTGCTCTTCCTTTATTTCATGGGCTGTCTCTTTTGAATAGGGCCTCGATATTTGTTATTGTCAACATTTCAGAAATTGTTTTTTAACAAAACATATTAAGCCTTTTTAGTAATGGTAGTTATTAAAACAATTATTTCTTATTTGTTTGTTTTATACTATTAAAGCTTTATATGTAATTGGGTAAGCTATATAAATAAATAATGGTAAAACCAAGATTTGTATTTCTTAAAAAAGAAAATTTAAGTTAGAGAAACCAAATGAAAATATGTATAGATGGTTAGAAGACGAAATATCTATGTCTTTGACAAGAAAATAGCGTGTTTTTATGTAATACAATTTTAATTTTGAGTTATTTAAAACAAAAATAGTTTGCTACCCGAGTACAGAGTTATATTAACCCTTTTAATCCCACGGGGCCTATTATCGGCCCCAACTGGTGTATGCGAAAAATCTCACGGGGCCGATCATCGGCCACAAAGTTTTTAAGTAGAATAAAAAAAAAAATTTTTTTTATGAAATATGAAAATTACTTATTATTTTACTCTACAGGGAGGTCTCCACAAAAATAGGTTTTAAAACTACATATTAACTGAGATAATATATAAATGACTGTTTTTTTGCCAAAAAATGTTTGGGATTTTTCGCACATTTCATGCAAAATATGCTAGGATTAAAAGGGTTAAAGATGTAATTATGTGTCTAGTTAATAACATAAGCACATTTTTTGTATGGCTTATTTTGACTCAAACATATGACACAGCATAATCACTGCCATTTATGATACAGGCTCAATTTAAAATGCATGTCCTGTAATACTACTGCAAGAATATTTTAATATTATCACTTGATACACTTGATTCTGTTATAAAGTTACATACATATACGTATGTAAAATGAAATAGAATTAAAAAATGGTAAAATATGCAATACCTGCTATTATAAATATCACATACTTTCTATATAGGGTACTCTTGTCTAGACAGCTATTTTAGGAAGGTATTAATTATTTTAAAATCATTCTACAATTGTGTAACATTTTTTTAATATTTTAAAATTCTTTTTAACTCGCATAGCTGTATTAATTTTGAGCTAAATAGCTACCTCTATGCAAGACACATCCCATCAGGGACCATGTCTGGCTAAACTGGTAGTCTGAAATTAAAAAAATTAAAATATACAACTTTGACTTAAAAAATAGCAGTTGTTGAAAGAAAAAATCACAATTTTCCTCAAAATGTTTTATCTATTTGGATCCTAAAAAACTACATACATATAGCAACATATTTTTGGCACCTGCTTTTAAGGTAAGATATTAAATGTCAAGAAATTAATTTTTATCACAATCTCAAGTATTAAAAATATTGATTTGAGAAACACATTTCCAAGTATTTAATACTTTTTGCGGTGCTACACTGAATTAATATATGTTTTCAAATCACTAGACTAGAATCCCCTAAAACTCAGTAAGAAAATGAACCATTAAAAAATAAAATAATCATAAATTAATTTTGTGCTAAAATTATTTCAGAGCAAAATCTGCAATCATAATCGATACTTTAAATAAAAATTAGCACTAGAAAAGCTATCTTCAAGTATGGCTTCACATAAAGTGCTATAAAAAAATATTGATTATAATCTGAATTCTGTAAGAATTGTGTGAAAAGATCATCATGTAAAATATAAGATTGAGATGATCAATTCTAAAATAAAATATGCAAAAATTCAGGGGTGTTGCGTATTTTATTGTAATACATACAATTCTTTTTACTAATGTATTATTTTATAAAAAATTATCATTGTAGTCAAAATTTTTATCAGTAAAGGTACATACTTCAAGCACATCCATCTTACAGCAGTCAAGTATTATAAATTTGAATATTAAACAATACAGGAGATTCAACTCACAAAGATGCAAATCGGCGATATATAACATTACACAAATGAATAAATCGACAAAAAGTATAGAGAATTTGTATATTCTTTTTATTTAAATTCTGGTTGATGAACTAAGACATCGTGCATTGCATATTTCCAAGTCCATTGACGGGCTAAGTGTTCAAAGCCTTTCCTGTCTGTATTGTACATATGACCCAAAGCTGGCTCCATACATATCTGGGAACAAAATAAAATAATTGAATCAATAGCCATCGAAAGTCTGCAATTACTGTTACAAAGTAAAAAAAGGGCTTAGAACTGAGTTAAATGGTTTATAAAGACCTTGATATTTCAGCTGTATTGTGTATTTCCAAGATATGTGATACACTACATTACACCTAGTCAAATGTGATATTTCACATATGGGAAGATCTACAAGGTTTCTTTGTACTTTATCTTTCCCTTGGTAAATTTTCTGCAGTTTTCTTACCAAATATGTTTTTTTGAACATATACAGATGCGGGAAAACAATCTAATGACCACAGCCCCCCCCCCCCCCCTTCCTATCCTTAATGCTATATAAATTGTCCTTTTATTATTAGATGGATATGTTTAATGCAAACTGGGAAAGAAATTAAATCTAGTTTGGTTTTCGATTCTGGTGTAATTACAAACAAAAGATCTAATAATATGACTAAATTCACATTTTATCTAAAGTTGACTGAAGCTGGATCAACTAGAAAAATCTACATTTGAAAAATAATGATTTTTAATAACTCCGCAGCACAACACTATAACTTTGGTATTGATAAGAAATATCTGATTGTGCCAACTTCACTTTGATAAGCTTTAAGTTAACCTTAAGTCGGTAAAAGTAAGGGTAAAATTATAAAGATGAATCGATGCAAATCAAACTTGATCAAATCCCTCAAAAGTCCAGTTGGAAAATCAATGTTTTCCATAGCAACTCATTCCAACAATATTTTTTTTCAGATAGTTTTTTTTGTTAAGTTTATTTAATGCGGACAATCAAATGACACAGTGTCAGCTCTTATATAGGGCAAGACAAAACTTACAACAATATTATATTAAATACATTCGAAGCATTGTGGCACAGAATATTGTGAATATGAAATGTACGCACATATCAACATTTTTAAGTTTTATTTTATTAATAAATAAATTTATCTCTACAGCGCTGCTATGGAAAAACATTAATTTTCACAGTTTCAAGTCTGAGTAACAAAGTTTTATTTATTTACATTGCCTTGTATATTCTAGTTATTTTAATAACGGAATTTAGAGCAACTTAAAAACGGGGATAAGATAAACCAAAGATTTTTTCAAAGGTTTCAGCTTTAATTTTGTGAAATTCCACATTAGAATATTTAACAATAAATTACTTTGTTATTTCACTAAAAACATTAATTCCCGCTACACATGTTTCTAGCTCCTATCCCGATGCTCTCTTTTTTGCATTAATGCGTTGATATAAAATATTTTAATTGATTTATGAAATTTGTTTCGTAAATATACCAAACACAGTTTCGATGTGGGTGTTCTATAGAAATATAGGACCAACCTGATATAAGCACTGCTCTCATAACAAACCGAGATCATTTCGCCTGAAGAGATCCTTATACTCGTAATAGGAGGTAGAAACACGTGTAGCAAAGATTAATGTAATTAGTGGAATAACAAAGTTATTAAATATAGAACCTAAGAAACACGTGTAACAAAGATTAATGTAATTAATGGAATAACAAAGTGATTAAATATAGAACCTAAGAAACACGTGTAACAAAGATTAATGTAATTAGTGGAATAACAAAGTTATTAAATATAGAACCTAAGAAACACGTGTAACAAAGATTAATGTAATTAGTGGAATAACAAAGTTATTAAATATAGAATCTAAGAATTTTGTGGTTTATTATGTTAAATAAATAAATAAAATAACAGTAGGTACAGGGTTAATAGGTTCCTCCTATTCATTCAATAATAGGTTCCTCCTATTCATTCAAACTACAAAAAAGGCTATTTATAAAATAACAAGCAATTATTTATTGTTGTAAGACATAAATATAAACTGATTTTTTGAAACTCACATTAGTATATGGATCTGTAAGTAGACTTTGAATGGATATTAGAACTTTACTAATAGTGAGAGCCAATGACCAGTTATGATGGATGCAATCTATGCCAACATCTCCATGCCTTGAGATGTTGGGGTGTAGTATTTTTGTCAGGAATCGTACCACTGGTGGATTCAAAGGATAACTGAAAAATGAAATAAAAAATTTCATATTAATTTTCAAAACTGGATACTTAAATTAGATTACCATTTTTTTTTTGACATACATACATCACGCTTTGTCCCTTTAGGACTAAGCAGAGAAGACAGATCTTTCTATCTATACAAACAGCTATTGTCTGGTCCACATCCATACATCTTGTCATACATGCTCATCTGTTTTTCATACTTATTACCTTTCCCTCAGTTAAAAATTTGCAGTTTCAAGTCGAAACAAGCTATATAGCTATACGGCTGATATACGAGGCATATCCAGAAAGTAAGTGTACTGAATTTTTGTAGGTTACAATTTTTTTTATTTAAACAAAAAAATTACGTGGTTACCGTAGTACATATGTAAGCTATTTTTCGACATAGTCGCCATTCCTCTCAATGCAGGTGGTGAAGCGGGGTATCAACTTTTTGATGCCTTCCTCGAAGTAGTTTCCCGCCAACCCCTCCGTCCACTTCTCCACCTCCTCCTTTACCTCCTCGTCGGTTGAAAACCTTTTTCCACCCATGTACAGCTTCAGGGAGGTAAAGAGATAGTAATCTCAAGGTGCTAGGTCAGAGGAATGCGCGGGATGGTTCAGGACATCCCATTTAAACGAGGCGAGCAGTTCCTTCGTGGCGTTGGCCGTGTGTGGTCTGGCATTGTCATGCAGCAGGCAGACTCCCTTTGTCAGCATGCCTCTCCTCTTGTTCTGAATCGCTCTCCGCAATTTTTTTAGGGTCTAACAGTATCTTGCAGAGTTTATGGTCTCCCCTTGAGGCATATATTCAATTAAAATTATGCCTTGACAGTCCCAAAACACGGATGCCATGATTTTCTTGGCTGAAATTGTGGTTTTGAACTTTTTGGCGGAGGGTGAAGAGGTGTGACGCCACTGTCGAGACTGCCTTTTGGTTTCAGACGTGTAGTGTGCAACCCAAGTTTCATCTCCAGTAACGATGGAGTGGAGAAATTCATCTCCATGGAGTTTGCAGCGCCTCAAAAACTCTTGCCTTTTTACAAAATTTCGCACTTGGCGGGAGATTGGGTTGACATTTTTCACAAAACGTGTTGTCGCGTCGACACTTCTCAACGTACTGACCTCAAACCGGTCTCGTTGCGGAGGGGAAGGGTCAGGCTACACGGAAGTGTAGCCAACATGTCGAAAATAAAATCCATCCGGTCGTGAGAGCCTCAGTACACGTACTTTCTGGATACGCCTCGTATATTTATCTTATATAATTATTCCACTTATAACACCCATAACTCTATAATATTCTATTGTTGGCATTCTTTTGATTCTGAAGATGATAGTGATATTGCAATTAAAAACCAGGCTTCTTTTCAAATTTTACTCAAACAGTTAAAAAATAATTTATCAAGATTTATTTCGTGATGTCAACGTTGAACCACGGTAACACTTTTTTGACATTTCCATCACTAATACTAGTTGTATACAACCGGTTTTGAGTGATTCTTTGCAATTTTCCTGGTCTGTGAACCACGAATTGCAGAAAATCATTAAAAAATAATAAAACCCTGATTCATGCCAAAAGTATAAGAGTGCCCTCACTGTCTCAAGATTATTTTTTTAATTTTACTTATAATATCCATCTCCAATAAACAGTTACCCTATTATTTCTTACTCTATCAAATACCTGATATTCTACACAGGGCACTCATTTTTACTGCCTTTATTCAGCACATATCACTCACTTTCAATGCACTGGCTTCATTTCCATACATCAAGGTTAGTACTAGCACATCACTGTGCACAATAATTTCTGAAGATTTTGCTATTTAACACGTGACAGTAGAGTAATAATAGTTAATATTATACCAAAATAGATTTAGATTTGTCATAATATATTTTGAAAGTAAATTATAGCTCTTATAAGTAAATTACCTGTATGGAACCTGTATATAAAGGTAAAATAGCCCTCCTTCATACGGAGATCCTATGGGTCCGGTGAGTGTAGCTTGCCAATGACAGCATTTTGCATCCAATGGAATAGCTGCTATTCCTTCTGGAGGGTCATTGTGTAACACCTAAAAAAGGATTTTAATTTGAAGGATTAATTCTGCAATTTGAAGGACATATTCAATAAAAAAATCACTATCAAGTTTTGTATTATGTAAAGTGTATATTTTTTTAATACCCTGGGTGCTAAAATATCTAGTTTTGAGTATATATAAAAATACATCTAATTATCTTGATAGTCTTATTTCTTAGCATTTCAGCAATCTTTGCTTTAGATTGAAATTATAACATTATAATTTCATATTAATTATAACATTATAATTATATAATTATAATTTCAATCTAAAGTAAACAGTTATGAAATTATTAACTAATTAAAACTCCATTACTAAATTATTTTTATTTATTGATGCAGTAGAGCACCGATATCCGGGACTCAAATGTCCGTGAGTTGGATTAACCATGGTCCTCTGTAGTACAATTTTTTTTTAATAATGCCAAAAACTTTTTTTTTTCAAAATTTTAACGAACATCCATGTTTTGAAAATAACAAAGCAAGGACCTAAACTGCCAAAAAATCTATGTTTTATATTATGTCAATTGACTAATGCTAATGCTGCGTCCACACAAACATGAAAATATATGATTCTGGGATTTCACAATGGAAACCGACGCAGTATGATAACGGTGTTTAGCGGTTGTATATATCTGTGAAATGTTCAGAAAGCTTGTCCGTGTACTCATCTTGCATAACAAAATTTATCTAGCATTTTAACTCTTAAAATGTTTAACTCAATAAAAACTTAATTTGGATTAACCATGTTTTTCAATGATCCAGGCTTGAGTGTCCCCCAATTACCATGGATAATCGGAGCTCTATTGTCTTTTGTACACAATTATTATTTCCTGGATTGGAAGTCAAGCGGACCACGTTGAGAGGATGGACCCCACGAGAATACCTAAGATTGTAATGCACGAGATCCCAGAGGGTCGTCGACCACCGGGACGTCCACCAAAGAGATGGAGAGAAAGTTGGACATCTTTGTCACAGGACCAAAACTTAAATCCTGTTTAAACAGATTTCAAAATCTAAGGTTGGTTGGAAGAGATTGCCACATGGCAATAAACTCGCCAGGTGGAAAAAAAAACGATCTAGAAGGAGAAGGAAGTCAAGCACTCTATCAATTGTTAACACACATGTGTGACATAAAATAGTGGAGAACCAAGGTAATGTATTGGGTTGATGCAAACGGTTTTAATGGTACTTATTTGCAAATAAGTCCCGGGACTAACTACTAAAACAACATTTGTTTGCCAAAATTCTTCTTTATTCATCAACATAGTCTCCTTCAAGAGTGATACATTCATTCCAACGCTTTCCTAACTTTTCTATGCCAGCCGTGTAGAACGATTTATCTTTGGTTTCAAAATAGGCGTTAGTTTCGGCAATCACTTCTTCATTGGAGCTAAATCTCTTTCCCTGGAGCATCTTTTTGAGGTCTGCGAACAGCCAACAGTCGCTGGGGCCAAATCTGGAGAATACGATGGGTGCGGAAGCAATTTGAAGTTCAACCCATGCAATTTGGCCATCTTACCATCGACTTGTGATACGGTGCATTGTCCTGATGAAAGAGAACTTTTTTCTTCTTCATATGGGGCCGTTTTATAGCAATTTCTGCCCTCAAACGTTCCAATAACGCTATGTAATATTCGCTATTGATGGTTTTTCCCTTTTCAAGGTGATCGATGACCATGCGCATCCCAAAATACGGAGACCATAACCTTCCCGGCCGACTTTTGACTTTTTGGTCGCTTCGGATGACTTTCACCGGCTGCTCTCCAATCAGCTGACTGCCGATTTGATTCCGGAGAATAGTGGTGGATCCAAGTTTCATCCATTGTCACATACCGACGCAAAAACTCCTGTTTATTTCGCGTAAACAGTGCCAAACAGCGCTCTGAATCATCGATGCTTTGTAGTTTCTGTTCCATTGTGAGCAAACACGGCACCCATTTCGAAAAAAGCTTTTTCATGACCAAATATTCATACAAAATAGTGTAAACACTACCAAATGATATCTTCAGGATGTCAGCTATCTCACGCAACTTTGCGATTTTTCATCATGATTTTGAGAGGTTTTTTTGTTTTCTGGTGTAACAGCCTCATTTGGACGACCAGAGCGTTCAGCATCATTTGTGTCTGTACGACCGCGTTTGAAATCAGCATACCAGACAAATGGTTGTTTTCGACGGAGCAGAGCCCGGATAACACTTTTCAAGCCATCCCTGAGTTTGAACGGTATTTTTTCCCATTAAAAAGTAATGTTTTATCAACACACGAAATTCGGTTTTTTCCATTGTTTCGAAAATAGCAAAAGTAGCGTCACTAAAACTACTGTAACTCAATGACACAATGTCGGAATGTCATGAAAGTTTGACACGTAACTTCTAAAGGTTGGTACTAACTGAGAATGGTATGGATTTGTTATTAGAGGCGCCATCTGTTGGTTAGTCCCGGTACTTATTGATCGATGTGTTAGATGTCTGTCTTGAAGCACACTTTTTTGTCATTGCTTAAAAGGGACACTCTCTTCCTGATTTGGCCAGTTTTTTCTTTGTCTTCAATCGTGTAACAATCATAACCCTAAATTTAACAATGGCTGAAAATAAAATTCAAATCTGACATTGCATGTTATATGAATTTAAAAAATGAAGTAATGCAACTACCGTGACTATGATGAAGATGTGGCAAAAACTTAGGCTTATCATTTTTTGTTCAAGAAGTTTTATTCTGGGAATTTATCCTAGGAAGATGTTTATTACGTGGAAGAAGTTAAATCAATCCTTCATTTCAGTTAGGTTTTGATTCCCAAAGTTATCCAAAAAAAAGGGTGCCAGTCTGGTAAACAAGTAACAATACTCAATGCGCCGAGCGGTAGTGCTGCTAACACATCCAATGACAAACCGAGAGTTTCGTGCCTACTACAAAGGCTCGCTTACTGGAGTGGAAGACAATACTGTCTCCTGGTCACGCTCTTCAATATTTTCAAAACACTAATTTGAATATATTGGAGGGTGTCATACGAAAAACAATTCATCAGTTTTTCACAATAAAACTGAAGGTTATAGGGACAAAATAAATAAATTAATTAATAGATGGGAAAAGGTTATATCCAATAATGGAAATTATGTACATGATTAATTAAATAAACAATGTTTCTAAAAAAATAGTTTACAATTACAAACCTTTATTTCAGATCTCAATCTATTTCTCCTCCAACTATTTTCTTCTCCCACGGGTTGTGACTGAACAGCCATCTGCACAAGGCAAGTGTAACAGAAGCATGAAGTCATTAGCCTTTGATATGTCTGGAAATTTAAATTGACATGTTTAGTTTTGAGGATTTCAAAATACATATTGTTTAGTAGAGGAAATAAGACAATTTTATTGACTCATCATAAATAATTGTCCATTACAGTTGATTTTGAGGTTTCACTATTTTAATAACTTATATAAAGAGAGCATTAAAAATGGATTTTGCCTGGATAACTTACAAAACTATAAATGACAATATCCCTTGGTTTTAGGAATGTTATTTTTAAGATACTAACATTTACTTTCAATAAAAAATACAATATATGACATATATTTAATTATAGGTATAGGAGAATAGTTATTCCTGGTCCAGCCAGCAAGAAATTGTCTCATTTCAAAGGTTTAATTGAATGCTATTTTTTTATAATGGCACTCCATGAAAGTATGCATATGTGAAAAAAGATAAATGCTAAAATACACATTAGTTACTTCATAACTACGAGGGTGGATCAAATACACCATTAAATATTTAACCTAATAATATATTTTACCATTAAATATTTTTTTATTTCATATTGCTGAAATATGTCAACAAAACTTTACTTGAATTACATTATTTTTAGAGTACAATGGCCGCATAATTCTGCAATACAGCTGTTGGGTGCCACGCAAATAAATTTTTTTTTAGTGATCACGTAATTCCTTGAATTTTGAATGAATGGACTTTTACTATAGAAAAATTAAGCAAGCTATGTATATAACAAACTAAATGTTTAATTTTTGTTAACATCACTACAAAATGCTATTAATTATATGATTTATACACCATATTGATATTGACTCTGTAATATTTAGTAAATGTGTCGACGAATGATATCAAATTGTCATGAAATCCATAATAAAAATTTAAAACACACCTTAAACCAATCATTATTATTGAGTAATGATTTGTAAAGTGGCCACCTTTTCTTGATAAATTTAGCCCAATTCTGACCAGGAATGTGAGCCTTCAGGAGGTTCCTCCACTGCTGGCAAACCATGCTCACACTGCATAGTGAGAGGTCATCCAAGTAGCTAAATATCCACAGGAGCACTGAAATTAAATTTTTGGCAGCAATGTATATTAATATTAGATAGATTTATGGACATATTATTTAATTACATTGTTGATTTTGAGGTAAAACTTATTCTATCCTGAGACGTATTAACCGGGTTGCGGTTTAATCAGGGCAATAAAAAATCCTAATATTTTAAAATAAAATTTCAAAATATTACAGATTTATTGTTTACTTTGATGCAAACAGGTGAGCGCATCACATCAAATTGTAAATTAATATTACGCATGCATAGTGTGTATCTAAAAGTGTTCTCTTTCATCTTGCTTATTACATCAGTTTTATTTAATTAATCCATAATCACTTCATTCTGTACTGTATCTTACCATTATCACTACACTTATTTTTCTTTCACACATTTCTATATTTTATTTGTTTGCTGTTCTTATCTGCCTAAAAATCAGTGGTGACATTGCCAGTGCCAGTGGTCAGGTAGATAAAAGATTTTTTATTCTTGATTGACATCCTGGATTTTATGCTACAGTTCTTTTGAGACCTTATTCAAGCTGAATTAATTTAGGATGTTTATAAGGTGACTTTTATTAATTGAACACCAGTGCTCTTGAGGTTTTTCATTAGTATGGTATCCCACAATATATCCAAATTAGAGATGCGGTTATATTGAAGAACATGGTTGGGAAAAACATTGTTTTTGGCCCCATCAATCAAGCCATCACATTTTAGAACCACTGAAGTAGGTGCGGAACTTGCAGATTTTTGTGATTTGCGGACATTCCACATTTTTGAGTTTTGAATATTGTTATCAGACTAACTCTTTTACAAGACTGGAAACCTTTTTTTTCAGGTACCATTGGGAATGAACCCAAAACGCCTGAGTAGATCAAGCGTTTTACCAACTAAGTCACAGAGGTAATCATTTTCCTCTTCATATAGTTCTTTAGGTTATATTTTACTACGAAACAGTGCTATGTAAATATTTTTTTTATGATTATAAAACTGAATATATTACCCATTTAATCTTCAAAGATAAAGTTATACCAACTGTCTAGGATGTGGCTAGCTTACTCATCTTTGGTCAGCAGAAAAAATTGAATAATCTGTGAATTACACTTACCTTCAGGAGGAAGTCTTTGAACGAGTCCTGGCTCGATTTGATCTCCTGGTCTTGGATTTGATAACAGCTCAAGCCGATGTTCAACTTTGGGAGGATGATTAGGAGGAATCATATCGGCATATACTGGATGAGCTTCTTGTTCAGGCATGTCTTCTTCATGATTGTTATTTATAGGATTCTGTACAACAAAATAAAATATACACTACATTAATATAACACAAAAAGAAATAAACTCAAAACAGATAAACGGTTGAATTAAAATATATCACAAGGTTTATTCAAACATTAATGCTTTATAGGTGGCATAATTTTTCATATTAATCTGGCAAGGAACCAAATAAGATATAATCAAATTAGATGAAAGAATGTCTACCGAGAGACAAGCAAATTATTGCGAACTGAACAGATAAAGTTTGTTTTGCAAGGTTTATAGCTTAAATTTACATATGTATTATGGTTTTATTATATAAAGTACAATATGACAGGTTTGATGTATGACAATTTCTTATAACCAACCAGAAAGATGTCAATAAGGCCTGAATTGAAAACGAGAGATGCTTTTTTTTTGTGTACCGGCAAGAATCAAATCTAAAATCTCTGGATTGGAAGGCAGGTGTTTTACTTTGAATATAGAGGTCCAATATTTTGTATATCTTAGTAAAATGTTTATAAATTAGTCTTGTATAAATAAAGAGAAATATAATAATAGTATGTATTGATAGTGTAGTTTAATAAATTTACATCTAACATTGATTAATACAGGAGGACATGTTAATAACTTGTAAAGAATTAAAATATTATAATGAAAAAAATCTTTGGTATTCCTCGACTTCTTTATATATTTACCAATCTCAAGATTTAGGCTTCATTTACACACAAAACAATGGTAATACTCCTCTCCTTTTTTGCGAGAAAATAACTTGTTTCACTAAGTATATATTCACAAAATAAAAGAATTACCTGTAACATCCATAAAGCAACATTATTTTGAGACTGATTAACTCTCTTCTCTGCAGCATAATTCAGATCAGATGGCTCATCATTACCTGAATCCCCATCATCTGTTTTCTCACTACTGATAAATGAAGTAGGCAAAAATGTAGCATAGTCAGGATACAGAAATGCGTGGCAAGTCAAGCAGACCGGCTCACCAAAACAGGGACCGTAATATCCATTGCAGTCATGGCATGATGAATTCTGTAAAATAAAATGCATATTTGGACCAGGTGAATAAAATCCAGGAAAGCATTGGTAGCGATTACTTGCATGAGTTAAATGGTGCAAATTGGTGCAAATAAAAATTTACTTAGTAAAAGTAAATTTTTATTTGCACCAATTAGCATTTGCTCCGGTTGCTCGTGGTTTTCATATTTCATTTTTTTGTTTAATTTACAGAGTATATTGTTAAATGTCCGGTAAGTGAAATAGTTTCCTATTTCTCAGATAGATGTTGTTAGGACATTTTCATTGCTAACTTCATTCCAAATATGCTGAATGTATATTATTATGAAAGCTAATAATAAAATGCATCTATTCGGTCAATGTTTACCCAAATTGCTTAAGAGGGTATTCTACTCTAGAGGCGTGAATTTCGGACGTTTTTTCCGACTAAATAAAAAAAAAACAAAAAATATTTTTTCTACACATTTTTCAACAGTTTGTTTATTGATGATTTGAGAATGTACAAAAAAAAAATTAAAATTCAAGATGTTATCAGCTGTTATATCTTGTCGTAAAAAAAGGGGTAAGCTGGTTGGAAGACATGATTAGAACCCTTTCGTAAATCCGAAACAAAAATCATACACAGTTTCTTAATAAGAAATAATGTGATAGTTGGTACCAAAGAGAAAAAAAATCGTAAAATGGCTGCCTGAAAAAACTTGAATTTTTTTTACCCTTTTTTCAAATTTTTTAAAAATAGTTTTGAATTTTCCAAGGTAGGGACGATATAAAAACATTTATCAAAGTTTCATACCAAATTCGAAGGCAATCGGTTGGATAGAACTTGAGATTTTATGTCGAACAGATCGAAAAAAGTAGTTTCGAGAAAAACGCGTTTAAAGTTTTGAGATTATTGTCCGAGTCATTCCGGTGCAGCGTAATTGCTGCCTCATTTATAGCTACAACTTCGTAAATATTGAGAATTTTAAAATTTCTTTTTGAGAACATATTCTTAAAGGTCTAAACTTTAAGAATATGCAAAAAACAAAAAAACTTTTTTTTTTATTTCTAGAGTAGAATACCGCCTTAAGCAGATCTCTTAGTGTCATTTTGAAGATGGAACAAAATTAGTTGTTTTTCAGTGCTTGATGCTTTTTCTACCGCAAAGGGAAAAATGCACAAGAAAAATAATATAGTGTATGGTGATACAATATGCGATTGTGTATCAATTGAGGTTTAAAACATTCCGTAATGGTGATACGACACTCGAAGACAGTGTCCACTCTAGAAGGTCGATTACCATTGATGACGATCTAATCAAGGCTTTGATGGAGAACAACCAGCGTTCAACAACTAAATGAGAAATTGGTGAGATACTAAAAATATCAAAATCCACTGTCCACGCAAGTAACATCAAAATATAAAAAAATGCACTTGAATTATTGACCTAAAAAAATGAAATAACTTTCCGGATAATCCAATCTTTTTAACTGACTTTTCTTATAATTTATTCTAATACAAGCTAAATATCCATCGATTCACTGCTGCTTTCTCTTATATTTGTCTTATTTAAATTTTGACTGTTTTTACTGTAAAGTTGAATAAAACTTATAAATAAATAACTAGGGGAATATATTTGTCAATGAGAATTCAAAGACCAAAAAAATTATTCTTGTTTAACCACTTCATGCTCGGGTTTTTTTTACAAAAATAGAACTAAGAACATCAGGTTATTTTATTTTTTATTTAAAGAGTTTACATAATTTAAAAATTGTTCAGTTCAAAAAAAGTTCAAAATAAAGCATAAGGGCAATAAAAAAATGCAGAAAAACTCAACCTAATACAAAAAAAACAGAATAAAATCGTTTCACCATTTTAATGTTAAATAATTTTAGATAATTTTAAAACAAAACTAACTATAATAATAAAAATTAGAATAACAATAACTATAATACTATATAATAATAAAAAGTATAAATAACTATAATAATAAGAAGAAAAAGTAATAAATTACACAAAAAATATTAATAAGTTGATTTAGTGTGGTATATGGTATTTCGAAACACGGTTCCAAACAGAGACCAACTTCACAATTTGGACACCAATAACAACTCTCCCTTCGGTACGTTTTCCTGAGTTATCTTGCTTGGAACAGCAGACCACACATCTTTTTGTAGGTCTATTTTTATTTCCAGTTATTGGAATTGACTTCAAAAAGTGACGTTCTGTCAATCGCATTGGGTCTGGAGATTCCTCTTCAGATTCCGAACTTGGAACTGGAGTTGAAGATCCACTGTCTGAATTATCTAAATTCAAATCCTCCCACTCACTGTCACTCTCCATGATAAAGGGATCTTGAATATCAAAATTATAATCAATATGAATATATAAATAAAAATCAATATAAGTAACATTCGTAAAAAATTGCAATTTTTCACAAATTTTTTAAATATAATACTTTTGAAATATTTTATGTTTTTCAATAAGTTAAAGCAGAGGAAACGATATGCGTAAATCTCTACGAGCGTCAAGTAGCAACTGGCGAGCGCAG
Source organism: Odontocerum albicorne (assembly GCA_949825065.1). Taxonomy (NCBI): domain Eukaryota; kingdom Metazoa; phylum Arthropoda; class Insecta; order Trichoptera; family Odontoceridae; genus Odontocerum; species Odontocerum albicorne. The sequence goes on along the minus strand of OX463845.1, from coordinate 32,079,677 downwards.
TCCGTTTGTTTATCGTACGTAATGCAGACAAGTCGAAACACGCAAGCAATGCTCGGGTTGGTGCGATGCGACACATGCGTCGCGCGTGAACACTGCTCCTTCAAAAGCATGAAGTAGTTAAGGAGTGATCTTTGGTCAGTAAATGGTACCAAAAAAATAAACAACTGAATATGTAGAATATATGAATTGCCTTCAATATTTTTTTCTATATCAATTGTAACAAGTCAAGTTTATCTAAATAAATTGCAAGTTTGATTTGCTAAAGCCAAGAAATAACTAAATGGAAATGAAAAGTGATGTCCTCTTCATTCAAGAAAATCTAAATGTGTAAGGTGGAAGGTGTGTGTTGAAGGTAGACTTAAAAAAATAATAGGTTAATAATATATAGTATTTGGGTTGGTATGTTAGTTAAGTTCTAGTATTAATAACTGAAGACAGACAATGAATTATATACACATCATTTAAATATTTTAATCAACAAAACACTTTTTGGTAATGTGCACTTATGAAGTGTCTGTATGTAGGTTATGGCAAAAAGAAAATGTATTTGTTACTTTTAAATTATCACTTTATGCGTAAAAGTTAGATACGGAATGAATATGATTAGCATTAGATTATAGTTGTTATGCTTAAAGGTTAGTAAAAATGTCATATTAATCACACCAGGGCGTAATTTATGACGAATCTCAATTATAAAAGTTTATTAATTCGATAGATAAATTACAAAGAGTACCGTATATTCGAAGAGTAGATCAGGTTCGCTATAATTACAAAGAGACAATGTTTCATTATTAACTTTATCTCCGTTCAACTCCAACAATTCTAAGAATTTTATTGTACTTGAGATGTCCATTTTCCAGTAATTAGTTCAAAACATATCGATTAATAATGCACTTTTGACAATCAACAAAACGATAGAATGTTTTGACTGGTTTAGATCCGAGGTTTTGACATTTCACTATTATTTTTTTAATTTAAATTTATGGCTAAACAAATAGGTTCCTACGTAATCTAAAGCAAGTTAATATTCATTCGGTATATTCCACACCAATTAAATTATATAGCGCAGCTGTGTAACTCAGCTAATTCCAAAAGTACTTGAAACATATATTTTTATCGTTACTTACGACCCGCTTACGACTCTATTTGAATTCATGATTGTTCAGGCCAAAAATATGATATGTGTAACGATAAAATGTGGCCTAAACATTACAATTAGAATCCAAATTATTAGAGTATCTTGAATTTCAGAAAACATTTATATGCAGGTTATTATATAAGTACATATTGCAAACTAAAAAAAATATGTCGATCCACATTCGTATATTAATTTAATCAACGCTAAAACTCTTTTTTATGTGAGCATTAGATAGCTATATTGTTTTTCGCCAAATTATGAATATTCAAAATATTACGCATTCAACTAAATTTAATAATTTTCAATGAGTTTTTGTTGAATTAATTTAAAAAGTGGTTTTGATTTTTTTGTGCTTCATTATACTTGATTAAAATTAATATAATATTAGAAAATAAGATATGTTTTATATTCCGTGATATTTTTTGATTGAGATTAGACTTTATACTTAAATACATGGAAAAATATTGTTTGCTTGCAAATCATGTAAAAAAATCCAATCAAAAATACATTGTGTCAGAAATGCTTAATGATAATATTATATTATAAAAAATCCCAATACATAAAATATGTGTTTCATATTTAAATAGTAATAATCTCATTTATAATAAATATAAAAAATAAGAATAAATATATTATTTTAAGTTTACAGGATTAATATATGAAACAAGATAAATCAGATGCTATTAAAAGGTTTATTTCGTATGCCTCTTCCGATCTGGCATCACCGTAAAGAGAAGAAACTAGGTCGGGCTAATTATAAATGTTTTTCAGTCCACGTCTTCACAAGCTGTACAAGAAAATGTATTTGCTTATATATTTTTCAATAAAAAAAATGATCGTTTTTGGACATGTACATTAAACAGTTCTTTGTCTATTTTATTTTAGAGTAAAAAGGTTATGAGTATCGAATAAATATTGGGAAAACACCTTTTGATTTCACGAAATGGCATCTTATTCTCGCTTAATTTAGTGTTGTGAGGAAAAATAATTACGCCGCTGGCAATAAAGAGATAAGGACCAGAGATAATATAAAATAGGGACCATTGTGTTAGATTACAATATTATCCTCATCATAAACTAGTGATGGGAATGTATTTTATACTTTAAATGTAACCGTTATTTTGAGATAAAGTTACGGTTACTTTCAAGTCGTTGGTCATGTTCTCTCTCTCTCACTTTCATGATATTGATTATCATTTTTTTGATTATCTCTGATTATAATAACGAATATATCAGGTATTTGTAACAGATAAACGAAATTTGATATTCGAATACTGTTATTTTATACAAGCTAGTTCTAAAAGTAATGTGCAAGAATGGAGTGTGGAAATTACAGAACAAATAATACAAAACTATTAAGCTTATAAATTGAATAAACTACACGATTTTTTAATAGAAATTTATACGAAAGACTGAAAGGCAAGATGAGATTCTCAAGGTGTCTTTTTTAAGTAGAAGAGGATGCATATATCGTATTTTCTCGTTGCATTATGGTTATACAAAATAAAAAAGTATTGTGCTTTTTTGACTTGGGAAAAACATAACCATGTAATAAGTGGCAAGGTATGAGAAATATTGAATAAATATGGTGTTGAATTTTAATTCATACTTGGTATTGCATCACTATATGCCAAAAGTAGATCAACTATCAGAATGAACAGTGTCTGAACTGAGTGGTTTAATATTACAAAAGGGGTAAAGCAAGGATGTGTAATGATTGTTTAATATTTATAAAGATTCATGTGTGAAGGAACTAAAGAGTTAAATGAGTGGCATAGAAATGTCGAATGGAAATTTACGCGGATTGCTGTATACTGATGACATGGGAGTAGTGGAGAATGAGGATGAATTACAAAGTTTGAAAAGTAAATTGTGTAAGAGATGCGAAGAGAAAGATCTGAGAATGAATGTTTTGAAATCCAAAATTATGGTGATAAAAAAGTAAATGCAATGTATGGATGAGCAATGAAAGATAAGATCACGTTAAGGAAATCTGTAATTAAAATAGTATTTTCCCAGACGATTAAAGAATTACGAGATATATCAAACGGCGTGTAGCGATAGCAAATAAAATCAATGGGGCACTAAAACATATACCATTCGAACAGAATAGTATCAAAATCTTCTAAGATGAAAGTTCACAACAGTATTTTAGTAACAGCTCTGATGTATGGAAGTAAAACGGGGACGTTGGAAAATACTGAAATGAACTGAATAAATGTATTTGAAATACGTGCACATGGGGTGGTAATGTATGACAGGATACGGAATTAAGTGGTTAGGGACGAATGTGAACTTAAGACTGATGTATTAAGTAACGCAAAGACGACCACTAAGATAGTTTGGGCATGTAGAATAAATTAATGAAAAAATACGTATAAAACAGATATAAAGTGCAAATGTAAATGGAAGGCGTGATCGAGGAACGCCAAGGCAAGTATTGTTGGATCAAATGAATGATATTTTGGAAGAAGGAAATGTAAAAAGTCGGAGAAATCATAGGAGTTATATAAGACAGTGTATGGATGTAGACCAGATGACAGATGTGTCTTGCGATTGGAAAGTGTGACGCTCTGTTCTCTCTGTGTATGCTGACAGGGAATCGGCATGATGGTATTATGAATGAATATAAATTTATTAAATATATAGCATATGAGTAAACGCTTGTTATTTCTTTAAACATATTACCATAGTAACCGTAATTTGATCAGTAATGTTACATCAATAAATGTATTTTGACTTACATAAATTTTCAAAAGAGAGAGATTAACATTGTATTCAAAATGGTAAAAGGTATGTTTTTAATGTACATAATAATTTTTGTATAAGAAATTATTGATTTTTTCAATTAGTTTTGCATTAAGTTATGAATACTCTTTTTGGATAGTGAAAAAATATATAGTCTCTGATTCACACTTTGTCCTGGTCAATTTACCTTATCTTCCTTCATCTGTGAAAATACTATCCAAATCGCAGAATTTCTCAACTTAAACGAACGATGAATCTCAACGAATATCTCATCTTTCATTATTTACCCATATATCACATTTAATTTTCCTTTTTCTATCAATATTACTTTGGATTTTGCAACATTTATTCTCAGATTTTTCTTTTCGTATCTCTCATATAATTTACTTATCAAACTCTGTAATTCATCTTCACTCTCCGCCAACACTACTATATCATCTACATCCAACAATCCACATATATTATGTTTCCATTCAACATTTGTATGCAACCAATTGACCTTTGTAGTTTCTTCACACATGAATGTATATAAATATTGGACAGCCATGGTGACATAACACATCCTTGCTTTACCCCTTTTGAAATATTAACCATTCAGTCAAGGTAACATTTACTTAATATATGTTCTACTTTCGGTGTATAATGACGCAATACCACATATTAGTTTGCGTTCAACACCATATTCATTCAATATTTTCCATAGCTTGCCTTTTATTACGCAGCTTTTCCATGTCCACAAAAGCACAGTATATTTTTTTATTTTTTGCTACACATTTTTCCACAAGCATGCATAAAGAGAAAATCTGATCCATGCACCCTCTTCTATTTAAAAAGGAACCTGAACATCCCAAACTTTCTTTTCAGTCTTTTTTCTTCCTCTTTTTATCAGAATTTTTCTATACAGTTTACTTACTACACTCAGCAAATTCATGGCTCTGTAACTTCCACATTCCATTGTCACATCCTCAACTTTGTATAATAGTACAATTAATGCGCTCCTACAGTCTTTCAGTGTGTAGTCAGATTCCCAACATTTGATGAATAACTGTCTCAGCCACTCAATCATTTGTTTAGCTTATCACATCTGATTTTTACAATCGGCATTTCTTTACGTGCACCCACCATCATGAAGAATATTTATTCTGCTCACCACTAAATAATGGTCTCAGCCGATATCTGCTCAATTTTTATTAAATAAATACAATATTTATCCATTCCAACATCATTTCGATCAACTCACAGTCAAAATGAATGTCAATGGGTCTCCTAACAATGTGATCTGACAAATCTTAAAAAAAAATGTATCAGAGTTTTGTCATCCTTTAGGCATGCTTTAGACTGGAGTCATGTGTGAATCAGCTCTTAATCTCCGTTTTAAATTTATTTTCAGTTACGGTGGAATTGGTGAGAAAGCATGCTGAGCATCATGATATGCAGTTGGCTCCACTCAAAGAAATATCACTTCATCAGGAGAGTATAGAAAAAATAGAGCATATTCAAGACTGGTGTCCAAAACTTTCAATTCTTCTTCTACAGTCAAACCTTATTGCTAAAATTGGTAAATTTGGTTGTGTAAAGCCTATGAAGAACAAATTACCATAAAAATATCAAATAACTTATATTTGTATAGCGCTGTTTCATAAAATAAATCATTCCAAAAATATATGTCAGAAAACTATAAAGTACCAGTACAATAATCGATCCAGATGATGGAAGTCCTGAAAATAGAACCAATCCGAGACTCCCTGAAATCAAACTTTGGACACTTGGGTGATAAGCAAACAAGCTAGCCACAAAAAAGTTTTATTATTCAGTATACATGTCATTTTATTTTAGTTTCCAAATAATGAAATCAGAATAATGTATCAAGATTAAATTTTTTAAAATTTGTATCATTGAATTGATAAATGTCAGATAAACTTATTTAATTATTCAATTCCTTCGTCCCAATTGAGAACTCAACTACAACTTTTTACTTCAAATTTTCATTCAAACCTTTATTTATTTTTATCCAATATTTCGACATTTGTATTGTCAAACTGTTGATTGAAATGTATATACTTCAGTTTAACTATGTAGTATTGAACTCATGTATCAATTAGGTCATAAAACTGACTTGATACATCAGTTAAATACAAGAACAACTCCAAATGAGTAACTATAAAAATTGTTCCTCTCTTAATCTGAAGTATCAATATTACACCGGGATAAAGTGTAATGATCGAAATAATAATGTAAAATATTCATATGTAAATTTCATACTCTTTTTCTTTATTATAAAGTCTTGTTTGTGCTTACCTAATGATGAGGTGAGAACCTTGAAACCGATAGGGTTGTACCCTTATATAAAGTGGAATAAACAGTGTTTGATTAAACAAATTACAAAGCTCTTTTTCTTTCAATATTTTGTCCTAGTATTTACAGTTGCAATAAAATGAGGACATTCACAAAAAAAAAACAAATAACAAAAAATAATTTGTACAATAGTAAACATATTAATTTATTTATTAACTATAGATTAAAATCATCTTAGGAATATTATCTACATGAAGAGGATAAAACCATAATCAATATAACCATTGTGTCAATATAATATATTTGTTCGCCAATCAAATAATTACTATAAGAACTGGTTTTCTCTGATTGTAGTGAAAAAACTGCAGAAGGTGGTATTGCCTCCATTGGAAATCTGTTCTAGAGAGTACAAGTTAAAAAAATCCACCAAATTTACATATTTTCTATAGGAATTTACAATTTATAATTGCTGTAGCGCAAAAGTTTATTTTAAACCATTTTGATCAATTTAACATGTATTTTATAGTATGGAGATCATACAATTGTGTGCAAAATGTATTCATATTGCTTAGTATGTATTGAAAAATATATTTGAAAAAAAAAGCTTTTATTGGAATAGTAAATATCACTGTAACACCACTCTGCTTTTAATTTTTCCTATTAGATGTCATTCACTTTTTTATTGATATGTTGCAGAAAATTTGAACAAACTTAAAGAACTGGAATATTTGAACTTGGCTCTTAATAATGTTGAAAAAATAGAGAATTTAGAAAGGTGTGAATCATTACAAAAATTTGATTTAACTCTAAATTTTATTGGTGAACTTACAAGCATTTTAAACTTAAAGGACAATTATAATCTTCAACTTCTTTACCTCACTGGAAATCCTTGTACAGGTGCAATTTTTTTATTTTTCTAATATCGAAATATGAATTCTAATGACAATGGAATAAATAATATAGTCTTTTAATTTCAGATTATCATGGATACAGAGATTACGTAATATCAGTTTTGCCACAGCTCGATGTTTTGGATAGCTTAGAAATAATGAAATCTGAACGTATTTTAGCATTACAAAACTTTCCACAAATTGAGGAGAAAATATTGCAACAACAAAGTGAATATGCACAGAAACGTAAAGAGCAGAAAACCAGACTAGAGAAAGAAATTGAAACGAAATGGAGAACAAATGATAATAATCTGGATGATGAAGAAAAATGTAAAAGGTAACATATGATGCAAAAAGCAATCTAACTGATAAGAAATCATAAACATCAATTTTTTTCTTTCTGAAATCACTCTGATGATCCTTTTTACTTGTAACATTACTTCATCTGTAATGAAAATAAGATAAAAGGATGATCTTTTGTAGGTTTTGGAATGAAAAGAGTGAACATGCTCCTGAAACTAGAATAGAAATGGATCGTCAGAGTAGGTTGAGACGTAAAGATGATAAGAAAGAAGGTGTCAAGAAGAAAGAAAGACCACTTTTTAATCCCGATGGCCGACCATATAATATAAATCAAGCAAAATTATCATTCACATTCAATGATGAGGATATAAATGAATTCAAATTGGAAGTTCATCTCTACAAGTAAGTATACTTTAGATGTGGTTTCGAATTTGACAATAAAACTCAATTTTTACCATTTATTGATTGAAGTGAAGTTGGTACAGTACCCGGTGGTAAGTAATACACATCGGGCTTAAGAAAGAGACTGTCGGCCACGGCTAACTTCGGCTTTGTAAAGTGTCGTCTCTGTCATTCATACATGTGTTCCGTCGCGATTTGTCAAGCGACAGAGATGACGCTCTACAAAGCCGATTATGGCCGACAGTCTCTTTCTTAAGCCTGATGAGTATTGCTTACCGCCGGGTACTGTACATGTATGTCAAATGCGAATTCATAAATTTATAATTACCATAATTATTTTCACACTACATAATCAGGAACACTGGGATGGCATAAAATGTCTCCATCTAAATCGGTCCACGCCCTGCACTCCACATCTTACAATGTTAGGCTGACACTGCAAATCTCCATATCGTAAAACTAGTGTATGGTTTAGAATGGGCATCCCATTTATTGAACCTCTTGAGGTAATTAAAATAATTTTGCTAATAGGTAGTGTATCAGACGTATGCATTACCATGAAATATAATTGATTTTCTTGTAACTTGTATAAATTCATGTGTGTATTTCATTATAAATTCTGATTTATATGTGTATCGGGCATATGCGTCACCTAAAACTTATAATTTATTTGTTTTCTTGTTGTTTATGTTTGTAGAATATTGGTATTTTGATGTATAAATTCTTAGTTATATTTTGATGTTATTTGGTATTTTTCGATTTTGTATGTAAATTTTATGTTTGTTGGGGTCTGTGCTGTGTCGCGACCGTAACTGAAATGTACCTTGTGCGCGGCCATCGCGAGACAGTATCGAAAGTCGGCCGGCCTATGCATACGCAAAACTTGCAAAAGTTGTGACATTTCGCGAGTTATGACGGCATGCACGGGCAAAAACAGGCCCTTGCGATGAGCGATCGTCCGCACATAAAAAGCGCCAAACGCCTTGGAAAATACATTCTCAGTTCACTCTGTCTACTGCCTTTTACTTGGGACCAACTACTACCTGCCTAAGAGAAATCTCTTCTACGTTTCACCGATCTATGACTTTTCAACGTGAGCTGAATTCTCCGAGCATTGAGCAGCAGCCATCCCATCCACTTATTGCTACAGTCTTCATACCTGTGCCGTACAGGTAGCTTCCTCAATACGTGACTCAACTACCCTCAGGGCTACTTTTTTAATAGGGCAATTCATCATATATTATATAAGGATGATTTGTGAATTGTGATAATTACTCCTGTACCTTGCTTTACATACCCTCTTTAAATGGAATTTTGCTATAACGGAACTGAAAAAAACAATCAACAAATTCACTTTACTGAGAAAAATTCAATAAACAGAATCTTTTAAAATCGGTCGTTGAGATTAATAAGTTTGCTCTTATTATAGTAGATAATGCACCCAGGCACTCAGTTAATCTAGATTCATTTGACAAAATTTCAATCGAATATCTTTCTAAAAAATGTAAGTCAACGAATCAAGACTTAATATCTATGTTTGAAGCAATTATTTATGAAGAAATTTTTGTTAAATCATTGGCTGTACTGAAAGGGGAAAGTCGTCATCAATTAGAGAAATTTGGGAAAAATTTAATATCAAGGATAATATCAATGAAGTGATGAATTATGCATGGTAAAATATTTTTCCAAAGATCATCATGGAAGATAATCATCAACTCACTAATGAACATTTATCTTGACATCATAAGAATGGTCAACGAGTAAGGCTTTGTGTATATTATTCACTTGATCCAACCATATTCTTCTTGGTGTTCATATATTAAGCCTTCTACTCACATTTGCAATTTATATTTGTTTTGATATTATTTCTTCATTCATTCATTCTACATGCCCAAACCATTTTAGAGGCTCTTCTTATTCATATTTAATACAAAGTTTACATTCATCCCTAATCATTTCATTCTGTACTCTCTCAAATATTGTCACCCTGTGTATTGATAATTTTTATTGATATTAATCACTTGTGAATTTATTCTTTTATTTTAGACATTTAGATACAAGTCTAATAGACATTGATATTGAGCCATTGTATGTACGACTTACTATCAAAGATAAAATATTTCAACTATGTTTGCCTGAAGAAATAAATACAAGTGAGTCTATCGCACAAAGATCACAGACCACAGGATACTTGACATTGACAATGCCCAAATGTAATCAAAAAGTCTTAAAAATAATAGACAAAAAAGAGAAAGATAAACCAAAAACAGAAGAGAAAGTTTCAAACACATTTCCAGCTCCCAAAGTAGAACAGAGCAGGTAAAGTTATCAAAATCATTTATTCTCTTGTTGAAAGATATCAATGAATATTGATATTTAAATTTATTCATTTATCAACTTTCTTATATCAATTCATCATTCTCTAGTTAAAAGATATCAATGGATATTGATATTTAAATTTATTGATTTATCAACTTTCTTATTATATCTTATTTCTTATATTCATTAGTGTTAGATGTAATAATATAAACACAATCTGGTATGATTGCCTCTTCTTAACTCCACATAAATCTGTTGTAATTCAGTGCTTTAAAATATCAATAATGTTCTTTTTTAAATGTATCCAATTTTTAAAAGTTAGTTGGTCTCAATTTCTTTCAATATTTTTTTTAAGGAAACAAATTGATTAATTATTATTGAATATAAAAATAATTTATCAAGCAAACAATCAAGTATAGAATTTTCATTTAAAAATATAATATATGTTAGAAAAAAGCTTTTACGAGCTCGTATAATCAAAATAACTTACTTAAATAATTTTCATTCATCAAAAAAAAGAATATTTAAAAAAAAATTATATTACTTGTTAAAGAAATCCATTTTTTAATCAAAATACATAAATTGATTAGTGTTAAAAACATGATTGTCATTTTGTTTTATTAATTGATGTAACACATCGATCAATAAGTCCCAGGACTAACTACTAAAACAACATTTGTTTGCCAAAGTTCTTCTTTAGTCATCAACATAGTCTCCTTCAAGAGCGATACATTCATTCCAACGCTTTCCTAACTTTTCTATGCCAGCCGTGTAGAACGATTTATCTTTGGTTTCAAAATAGGCGTTAGTTTCGGCAATCACTTCTTCATTGAAGCCAAATCTCTTTCCCTGGAGCATCTTTTTGAGGTCTGCGAACAGCCAATAGTCGCTGGGGGCCAAATCTGGAGAATACGGTGGGTGCGGAAGCAATTCGAAGTTCGACTCGGCCATAATTACCATCGACTTGTGACACGGTGCATTGTCCTGATGAAAGAGAACTTTTTTCTTCTTCATATGGGGCCGTTTTTTTGCAATTTCTACTTTCAAATGCTCCAATAGCGCTATGTAATATTTGCTATTGATGGTTTTTCCCTTTTCAAGGTGATCGATGAATATTATACCATGCGCATCCCAAAATACGAAGGCCATAACCTTCCCGGCCGACTGTTGAGTTTTTAGTCGCTTCGGACGACTTTCACCGGCCGCTCTCCACTCAGCTGACTGCCGATTTGATTCCGAAGTATAGTGGTGGATCCAAGTTTCATCCATTGTCACATGACACAAAAACTCCTGTTTATTTCGCGTAAACTGTGCCAAACAGCGCTCTGAATCATCGATGCGTTGTTGTTTCTGTTCTGAATGTCATAAAAGTTTGACACGTAACTTCTAAAGGCTGGTACTAACTGAAAATGGTATGGATTTGTTATTAGAGGCGTTATCTGTTGGTTATTCCCGGGACTTATTGATCGATATGTTAAGCTAAAAATTTAATTTATTGTGGAAATTAAAATAATAAACTTTTATTTCCAATGATTTATGATAGAAAACAATTCCAGTTTATTTCCAGTAATTTCTTACATCATTCTAATCTTAGTCATGTTACTCATGGCTGAACATTATGGTTCCCTGATGATCAGGAACTGGACGAATGATTCACTTCCACTTCTCCGAGTCCTGAGCCATGATGACTGCAGCAATCAATGAAGAACTAGTCATGTAACTGATTTGATTTATCCACTTTGTTGAAAACAGTCCTCTTGTTTGCCACCTTTCTCAACTCTTCCAACTTCTTTAAACTGTCATTTCTTGTAGTGACATCCAAAGTATGACAGTTCTGTATTCTCTTCCTGTATATTGTTGACAGCCTTTATTTGACCTGTAGATTCTAGAGGGCAGACACATTGGTACATCTTGCAGTACATGCTATGTGAAGTATTCATCATCAACATTACACCTCGATAACATCTAGGATATCTCTTTCCTTTTTGTGTCTCTCATGCTAGGGAGAAAAATAGAGTTCTCACTAGACGAATTTTGGTGTTGAGAAATGTAAACCGATTTTTCTATATCTTTATAGTTTGGCCATGGAAATTTTGTTAAAGAGATTGATATCTGAATCTCTGTTTTACAGTTTCCATTTTGTTGAGATTAGTGCCTGTTGGTAAATAAATTTGTCAACTTCGTCTCTAAGTGAAATAATTATGTCAGCTGATTAAATCAATTACCAATAAGTATTTTGGTCATGTTTTTCAATAATAACTGGAAATAAATTAAAATGCGTTTATTAGGAAAAAAAACAAAAGCAGCTTTAATAAATAACAAATGTATACAGTTTTCATATAAATTTAATATTAAATTAAATTTTTACAGGAGAGAATATTTAGAAATAGGAACTTCACATAATATACTGGACATTGTTTCTAGATCGGAAGAAAATTTGACTAAACCGGTAAAAAATACTATGAGAAAAATTTCTCTCCCTCAAGAAAAAATACCATCTTCTAATTTTATCGATAATTCAGAAGTGCCACCACTAATTTAAGGTAAGGCATCCTTAAGAAGACCTTTCTCGCCAACATGCACATATGGTAGTATATTAGGACTATGATTGACAACCCTAACAAATGAATGTACGTCGCAACAGAAAACTATTCCATACGCTGTTCTTTCATAATTGTTGGTATGCTTCAAATTTTTTATCCATGATAAAGCATTACACATGCTTGGACAAAAGACGGAATTTTTTATCTCACTTAAAGATAAGAATGGGTTGTTAATAACCACCAACACAGCAGCTTTATGTTCATTTTTATGATAAATAATGTTCCATATGTATTTTGCAATAGGGTACTTTTTGATAGGTTTAAGATACATCTCTTTATACTGATTTGAAACTTGTAAAGACAAAACGTCATGTGTACCAACAAAAACTTCAATAGATTGATTATTCATTTCATTCCTTTTGAAACCTGCAATTATATCATTATGTAAATTTCGTAGGTTTCCATTTGAGATACTTCTCCAAACAGCGGCTTTATTTGATACAAATTTGGTCACTCTTCCATTTTGATTCAGGAAAAATGAATTGGGCAGTAATTTGGTTGCAACTAAAATTTGATCAACGAAATTAAACTTATGTTTACCCATCATCAGTTTCATTATCTTGTTCATTGAAACATTATTATCGTAAACCTTCTCCGCTTCTATTTTATTAGATTTATCGAACATTTTATTAAAGTTTCCAAAAATACTCAATTTATTCTGATCATCCACATGTTCATTTCTCACAATATTATTTCCATTCGAGAATGTCATGTGAGCGAAAACTGTGCGACCCATATCGGCATCGTAACAAATTTCTAGCAAGTGTTTGACATTCATTGAAGAAGAATTCCGATATTGATATGATCTTCCTTGAAATGGATCTCGACAATAGTCAACATCGTGCAAGACATCATCGTAATAATCAGCATCACAACTGAGTTCACTTATGTGTTTCGCTATTAAGTTATCATCAATAACTCTGTAATTGCCATCTTCACAAAGTGCTTTGATCGAATTTTTATTCGGATAGTTCAAAAATCTTTTATCTTGGCAATGGAAATGTACTTCTTCACCATGTGGTATAGTTAAAATATTATTTTGTAATATGTGAGAATGGATCGAGGGAAAATTTTCTGGCAGACAATCATCGCAATCAATATCAATATTACACGGTTCTGAAAGAAAAAAGAATAGTTAATGGTTGATAAAGAAAAAAATGTTAAAAAAAAAATAGAATCAAGTGTTGTAAGTTAAATTTTATAAGTCTTGTAATATTGATGGAAGGGATTTTTTTCAATTTGACATGTACTTTTTATTGGTGTATGTTTACGTATCATATTTTGAAAGATGTAGCTATCCTAAATTGTAAGTTTTTTTGGAAGATATTGATACGCTATCTCTTGTTTTTCAATTATCACTGTGCTTAGTAAAGGACAATAATGTGGTATTTAAATAATAAATAAATACTAATAAATCTTTGACAAATAATTTCTCAGAATCATTGAAATAAAGGAGCATTAAAAATTGCATAATGTCTTAATTGATGTCACTGAAAATTTGCAGTGTTATATTGTTTCTTCAAAAATGTTTACTAATAGAAGATACAAATTTTAATGGTTTTCAGAGGCACTGTTTATGAAGTGTGTATTGGTACATTATAAACACTATGATCACCAAAATTGAGGAAGCTGGTATTTAGAATGTCAGACTGTGAATCTAAGAAGCAAGTAATTGATCACTAGAATGTCAGACTGTGAATCTAAGAAGCAAGTAATTGATCACTAATACCATATTATGGAATTAACTAATACTTTGCTTTGAATGAATTGAATTCTATTTTCCCTATTTCTATGATGGCATTTAATTTTTTTTTTATTCTTCTTCAACCTGATCCCCACTATAGAAACTTGTACATGTTTGTTGAATTATTTTTAACATATGCAGGATGAGAATACGACACTGTCTGATACGAAGCCACCTTTATAAAATCCATATCAACGAGATCCCTGTATGCGCATGTGAGAGGAAGCCCTTAACCATGTTTCTTTGAGCATCCAGTATGCACCACATGTAATATTTACTAAATAATAAATGACTACCGCTCGTTTAACTAGTCCTACCTACTTGCTATTAATTATCCACTAATCTAATTAAAAGATCTGAATAGAATGTTCAAAATTCCTTAAATATTTAATATTACTGTAGTTTTCTAAATATTTTCCCACCCTTTAAATTGTCATTAGCACAAGTCATCCTTTTTATAAAATGGAATATCTAAATAACTAATAATAATAATCAACCTGATCCCATTTTATATTGTTGAAAACTGTAAATATTATATGTATTGTAAAAAATTATATAGGGATATTTTATAACACCTATTTCTATAAAAGCAATTCACAAATTTATGATAGCTACTATACACTGGGATAACAATGAAACCAGATGAAAAAACATGTGAAGGTAAAACCATTCTAGAATTGAACCCACCGGATATCAAACCCAGGATGCCCGGATACTAAGCTAGCATGTTAACCACTAGGCAATGGCACCAACAATATCAAAATTTCATTGGAGAGATATCATTTTTTTCATCATTATGGACTTTTATGAGAAAAATTAAGAGAAGAGAAAATCAAACCAGTATAATCCAAAACTTCTCAAAATCTATAGAATGATACTTATTACTTAGATTTCACTACTAGCTAATGGAATTGACAAAGTATATATGATAATAATTATCTTGATGGAATTCCATAAAGCTAGAAACATTTAATTAATGTGAAATGCATGACTGAGACGCATAGCCACGCGATAACATGCTGAACTTCCATGCGGAAGGTCACCAGTTCGAACTCCGCGTTGTACCCTTCGAATGACACAGGCCTATTTTCCACCTAGTATTCAGGAGTATAAGGATACCTATGACTTCGGTCATATTTAATCTTTAAAAAAATAAAGACGTTTTGTGCAATAAAAAGATAACTCAATCAGTCAATAAAGAATTCGGAGAACATTGAGGCAAAAAAATTCTTGAAGTGACGCTGTTGAAGATTTTGAATAAAAAAATATTTTTCAGAATAGTGATAAGAATAAATGATACCCACCTTCACACACACATAAACCAAACGAAAAAATAAAAATTACGATAGGTGAAAAACTTTTCATGTTGACTTTGCAGCGGACACACTTCGAGATACTATTCTTTACTGAAGAAATTTGCTCTATAACCCCTTTATCTTACTCAACATTGATAACCCTTGAAATATCATATAGTATGTTTATCAAAATAAGCACACTACTCATTCTAGCCAGAAATGACCTAATACAATAATTTGAAATACTAATTGTCATTAATATATTTTAAATTGGCAAATTCATAATTGATACAAAAAATTGTAATAAGTTATTTTTTATTTAAAGAAAAATATCAATTTTTAAAACCACAAATATTGAATCATTTGTAAAAATTCTTTCCTTCAATTATTCATTTAAATCTGTGATGACAAGAGTTCTTGGAAATTTAGTGAAGAGTTTTACAAGAATACAGTAAAACTATGATATATTGAACCATAATAATATAAGCAATAAAAAAATCAGGACTAACTCAACTTGATTGATTTATGTACGATTCAATTGAGTGAATTAAGAACAACTCATTGTATACAGTATAATATGGCAAATTTGTTTCCAACCTCTTCTAACCAACCAGAAACATGTTAACATTGCCTTAAATGAAAACCAGACAGCAACCGTTTTGAAAAAGTGAGAGCTAATGGGAATCAAACCCACAACCCTTGTATTGAAAGAATCTTACCAATTAGACCATTGAGATCATCCATTTAATTAATAATGTGAATAGTATAAATATTAATTATTTACATTCCATTAATTCAAGTATTCTGATAGATTATTAAAAGTTGTCTTATTTGGCCGGAAAAAAACTACATGAACACAGTAAAATAATTTTGAATTCGTTAATTACATTGGATTAGTTTAGACTCTAGTGTTTGAATGTATGTCTTCAGTTAAATGTTTTGGACAAGATTTTTTCAATTAAAAATCTAATCAATCAGAGGTAATCGTCAATATAATAATTACTCATGTAGTGCCACCGCTTTAAGGAATTCCATGAGATGAATAAAGTGGAATTTATGTTTAAAATGGTGTTATTTCTGTGCATATGATTCTATTTTTCTTGAAATCATAGAAAATTTTCTTCTTGAATAATGGCCGTGAACTCCTATATACTCGTATGAAGGAATAGAAAATTAAAGTATTGTAAAAGCACAACTACTTTATAATAAAAAATAGGTAGCTACTCTAAAAACTGGGAAAATGTAGTAAAGGTCCTACTTTAGAGAGACTCTTAGGCCTCGGCCACACAGGTAGGAGCCTTGCATGGTGCTTAGAGCTACGCTGCGAGCTAGGTGACATATCCTAGCGAACCAACGCACCCCATACTATCGCAATGGCCACACTGCACGCTTCGCACCACGCTACGTGACTATTATAGTCAGCTAGTCTATTAGTCACGTAGCACCTAGTTTGGCACTAAGCGAAGCACTTCTATGTGGCCTTAGCCGTAGGGAATAATTACTGTTACTTTTAGAGCTTTTCTTAACAACATTGGAAGATTTTTATTATATTATTTCATTTTCTTTACATCCTGTACACTTTCGTTATATACAGTGTAACCTGGTGGGTTTATTACCATGTTATAATTTCTTCTAACTAAACAGAAACATTTAAAATAGGTCTTCTGCGGAAACCAGACAAGAACTCGTTTTAAAAAAAATTAGGTAAACCAGAATCAAATCCGCATCTCCTAAGTCGAAATACAGGTGTCTTACCAACTATACCAAGGAAGTCAATTATCTACTTACGAGTATATTTCATATTGTATGTGATATCTCAGTAAAATATTAGTTTTGCGATGAATCTAATTAGGCTTATATGGTACTTTAAATATTCTTTTCCTTCTGTGACGAAGTTGTCAATCAGATAAATGTTTTTTGCAAAAAAAAAACCTCCATTATTTTATTTATATTGTACTCTTCCACTTATCCAAAGTGGTGATTCAGACATATTAAAGAGCATAACCAAGAGACAACATTGTCTTCGTTCCAATTAATCAAACCTTTGGTTTAGAGCGACTTGATTAGATATAGAATGCATTTGTAATCGCACATGTTAGTAATTCTACTGCATGTGAAGAGACAACACTTGCACACATCTAGCTCATACCAATAATGTTACCAAGCGAACTCTTGCCAGACTGGGACCTTTTTTTTTTATTTCAATTTGGGTCTTTACGAAATGTGCAACAGCATTCATACAACTAGTACAGGTGGCACCTTTCATCTACGGGATGAACTTTAACACGAGGATACCACTGTGTAGATAATGTACATTCAAATTTGATGCCATGAAAATGAAATTTGTGATTTGAAACTGTCAATATCTCAGTATGGTTAATTGTGGATACTAAAATACATTTTTATGGATTTAAACGGGAGTTTATAATCAATTCCTGAACTCAGTTTCATTGTAAAAATCATATACTTTCAAAACAAATTGAAATAGGAAGAAAAACAATGTACATTTGTTTAGGGTAAATTATTGTGGTTAATGATTAATCGTAACAAATAAGATTGAATAAATTCTAAGAACTTTTTACAGAGGATGAGTAAAAAGTTCTGAAAAAGAAAATATATTCTTATAAGACAATAACAAAAACATTGTCAATTTGTTATATTTCTTGTATTGTGATAGGATATATCCAGCATTTTCTATGGAGAAAAAACATGTTTGATAACATTTGTCTTGTACAAAATTGAGCATTTGAAGTATCAAATAAACTTTCTGCATTAAGAAAAACTAACAAAACAAATTTACAGTGCAAATATGAGAGGCAGAAGACCAAGAAAAGTATATTTGGATCAAGTGAATGATATTTTGAATGAAGTAAATATAAAAAGTCAGAGAAATCATAATTGTGTGAGAATGTGTATTGATTTAGAAAAGGCGAGATGTCACAATGGAAAAGTATGGTGCTCTCTCCTCTGCCTACCCCGATAGGAAAATAGCATGATGATATGTGTGCTGATGTTAACAACACTGAATGCATGTTGCTGACCAACATAATCCAATGTTGTTAAAGCTAATTTGAAAAAGTAGCACTGTTATAGAATGCGTTACTTCATAACATTGCATATACGAGTATATCCTTCTTTTTTTGTCATGTCATCATTTAATGTTGGCATTCCTTGTGGAGAAAAAAATCTCTATTTTGGGAACACGGAATTACTCAAATATCCAGATATAACCTATAGCCTAGTTGGTTGGACGCTTGTCTCCCATTTGTGGAATTCATTTTTGATAGTATTAAAAAAAGTTAACCAATCTGGTGTTTTACATCCATACCTTCTAACCTATTTCTGGTTACTTGGCAGAATTTTTTACATGGTAATGAGCCTGTTAAATTGCACTGTGAACAACACAAGCGAAATACAATATAAATTTTTAAGAATTTATATAAAAACTATGAAGTGACCACTTGATCATTCCTCATGTTTGACTTTGGTATAAAAAGATTAGCCATGTACTGGATGATATGTGGTTAGTTTTCATTGAACATTCAGACATGGGTGTTAAATTACTGTTTGTACTGCTGGCTGGATTTGTTTGTCTCCATGGCACTCAGTGTCAAGGTAAGATTATTACTTTAGATTATTTAAATGAGTTTTGAGAATATTTTTGGAAGAAAATTAATAAAATACATTAGGATACTAGAAAATGTTAAAAGTAAAAAATACTCAGTTATCCTTCTAAGTGTTCATTCATAACTCAAAAACATTTTTAAGTAGTATTTTAGATAAAAATTTGAGGTGATGAATTTATAATTTATGCTTGCAATTTTCTTTAGAAATTATTTATTTTTTAACCCACTTTTTAACATTTGAATACGCATACTAAACAAGACATTGTTTTATTCCACAAGGTGTACTTAGTTATCCAATTCGTCATTAGATTGTTCCCAGTATCAGTGAAGTTGTACCAATCTTCCAAATCTTACGATAGCTCAATACTATATATTATTTTTAATTTTATGTACTTTTTATGCTGAATGTTGTCTTCAAGCATTGGGATTGTGGTTGGTTTGTTGGTGTACACCTTTCCCTTCAAGCACCCCCATAGGAAATAATCGGGGGCGGTCAAATCAGGCAATCGGGGGGGCGTCGATATCACCACTTTTTGACATTATTCGGCCGGGAAAAGTTTCTCGCAAAATTTGCATCGTAGCACGAGCTGTGTGTGATGTGGCACTGTTCTGTTGGAATCACATGTGCTGTAGGCCCAATTGATCCAATTCGGGCACAAGAAAGTTTAAGAATATGTCACGATAGCGATCACCAGTAACTGTTATAGCATTGCTTCTAGCATCCTCAAAGAAATATGGCCTGCTGATGCCGCCGGCCCAAATGGCGAATCATACAGTCACTCTACGAGGGTGTAATGGTCGTTGGTGTATCAATTGAGGATTTTCAGTGCTCCGATAGCGGCTATTCTGTTTATTAACAAAGCCAGCCAAGTCGAAATAAGCCTCGTCGGTCGCTCAGGACTTTTGCCAAAAATGGTGATCGTCTATACCGACCTGTAAAACCCGAGCACTCTAATCTCGCCGCCGTTTATGGTCATTTTCCTGTAGATATCGGTACTAATACAAATATTAAAACTTTATTTTATACTGTAATTATGGTATCATCTTCATTATATTTATTATTCAATGATAACAAATAAATTGGTAATATTTGGTTTTTATTTTATCCAGAGCCATGTCTGCTTCACCTGATGGATTATACAAAAACACCAATATTTAGACCTTTTATCTACAAAGCCGATGGTACATTATATCCAACAAGAAATAATGTGGTTAAAATTCCAAGTGGACAAGATTTTATTGTGTCCTGTGAAAATAATTTCTTCAAATTGCATCAAGGCATTCATAACATGACAATCAAGTGCGATGATGATTCACTAATCAAGGAAGGTGCCAAAACTGAATTCAAAGATCTCAGCTGTGATATTAGGGTAATGGAGGAAGTCAAACATAACGTAGACGAATGCCCAGAAGGAAATGGAGGCTCTTATTATCAATATTATAATGGCAAGCAAGGATTGTTTACAGTCTTGGCTGAAGCATGTTTTGATTTTACAAAAGAACAAAATCAATTTATCAGATTCTTCTTGCCATTTGGATCAGAAATACAACACGATGAAAAGATTTCAACTTTCAGCGATGTAGCACATAAAATATCAACACTTACCGCTTACAGAGCTGACAGAGTTGAAGATATTTTAAAGAATCTATTAACAGAAGATTTCATGATGGCTGATCAAACTATTATTGCTGTCAAACTCTTGCCAAAGAAGTTTTTTAATGAACAACTTCAAGATGTTGAGCGATTTTCCACAAATTATGTTGGACTATGGAAGACAGTAGCAAAAGGAAATTGGCAAAATCTGTTGGATGATATTAAAGATTATTCCCAAGATAGGAAACAATCATTAGAAATTATTCTTGGAACTCACGGAACATTGAAATTATCTAGACCTGATGGAATTGAAACAAAAATGTATTTAAAAGATAATAAGGTTCCCATACCTGAATACACATGGGCTGTTGTACATGACAAATCTAAAAAACAGGCCGTTGCTTTGATAACAGTTAACAATCCATTCAGCGGACTTGAAGAAATTAAAAAAGAAATGTTTTGCCAAAATAAATGTGACGAGATCACTTGGTTGAAACGATTGCTAAAAAATAATAATTATGATAGACCAATACACGGGTACACATTCTGCTGCGCATTGGGAGACTTCAAACTATATCAATTCCTAGAATCGACAAGATTGCTGAAAAATTGATTTTATTTAAATAACAATACAATGAAATTACAAAAGGATGTATTTAATAGCAAATAATATAATACAATATTTTCACATTTAAAGGATTTTTATTCTGTAGCTATGCATTTTCACGTGTTAGAAATAGATTAAAGCGAGAAGCATTGTGGACAAAAATATACCCTATTAATAATTTTCACAAATAAATTTTCACAATCATTGACTAACTAACAACCAATTCACATAACCAATGTATAAAAAGATGAAGAAGGATGACTTAATCATCACAAAACTGGTAACACATAATATTTTTATTAAAAAAAAAAAATTATTTGAAATAAAATTGAAAATACTTTACCCAGTATAAAGATTGCCAAAAGAATACATATGTATTTTTTTCGGTTGATTTCATTGAGAGCAAAATACACTTATATATATAAAAATTCGAGTATGTATGTGGTCAAGATTTTTGTCACACAATATATTATACTGTACAAAAGTGAAATAATAGATTAATTCATATTCAATTATCCCTTTTTAAATGTATTAAAATTTATTATGTCAAAAATAAATTGTGTAATAAATATTTTTTAACGAGAAAATAGTTATTTTTCATATTGGCAACCTTAATAATAAATATTAACATGCTTTCAATTCATATAGAATAAAAATTGAAAAAAAAATGACTCATATTGGAACCGAGGTTTGAACTGGCAGAACTCATTTGATTGCATAAAAATAGAAACATCTTTCCTGTACTGTATTTTAGACACCTATTCTCTATTATCTAATTTTAATATATAAGTAAACAGATACAAGCGAAACCAAGCAAATTTACCAGACTATTGAATGTATAAACTCATTTTTTCAGCTAATGTCAAAATTCTTAGTTAATTTATTGAAATGAAATATGAATTACATTAAGTTTACATGCAATCAAATATTAATTACATTAAGTTTATATGCAATCAAATATGATGAATATTATTGATACAAATTTACGATTAAGACTAGTTACAAAATTTTCTTAGTTTATTTATGTATATCTCCTTCTATAAGGATATAAAAAATTAAAAATTATATTCAACTTGATAAAATATGGTTACGGATGTATTTCCCTACTCCTGCATTTTGGTTTTATTTTTTTAACACTTGAGTGTTGCCTATCAACATACAGATGTTAAGGTAATGTAAAGATAAATTGCCATTTATAAAATAATATATAATCTGAAGAAAAGTCACAAACTATAATTTCTATACTAGCAATTTACACAAAAATAGCAATGATTATTATGTTTTATCTTTAAGATGGTCATACAATCTAAGGAAAACGTAAATTAAAATAAACTATTATTGGTGGTCCATCGAAATGTTTGAGCTATTAAGTCTAATAAAAATACAGAATGCTTAGTACTTATTGATAGTTAAAAAATATCCATTGTTTTTCCTTATTTAGTTTAACACTTAAAGTATGCATTTGAAAATCAGGGATCTTCTTTAGGTTATATTTAGCAATGCAATGATTTAGTTAAAATTTCTAAGTAAATTTTATTTATAGATTTTTTTTGATAAAATTAATTTCCTATTTAAAAAATAATCATCTACTAAATTGAAGATTATAACAATCCATTATGTTGTATTACACAATTTAGTTTAAAATTGAGACCAAATTATGTCATAAATGGTTCCGATTTGATCTATGTCATATATTTGTGCCAAAATTCTAGTGTTACAAAAAATATAACAAAGGCTGACATGAGACTTTGTATTAAATACATTAACATAATATCGAGGATTGTATCGACCATGTTAAACCAAAGCTTGACTTCAAGTTTTTACATACATTAGAGATTACTTTTGAAGATGTTGTTCAAACATCCAAATGAGCTCCATGTTAGTTTTGCCCTTCGTATTATTTCCCCCGATATGCCACATACAAAGGAAATAAGTTGGCCCAAATACACATATTCCTGGACAAGTTCTAGCTGCTTTCCATCTATGATTATTGGTTGTGGGGTAGCAAAGCTGTTCATCATATATTTGGTTTTTGATATATCCATTTTTTAAATCAACTTCTTTACTGTCTCTGCCAATTCTTGCAGTTGGTGCTGAAGATCATTCGGGTTTTGTGAGAATATAACGATATCGTCTGCAAATCTCAAATGGCTCAGGTATTTTCCATCAATCACCAGGCCTTTATTATCCCATTCCAGTTTACTAAAGACGTATTCAAATGTAGCTGTGAATAATTTTGGAGAAATAGTATCTCCTTGACGAACTCCCTTACCAATTTAGAAGGTTTCTGTGGATTTGTGGAGATGTATTTTTGCTATTGCATCCTTATAGATGTTATTGAACAACTGAATGTATGCTCCATCAATGCCTTGTGTCTTTAAAGCTTCTAGTATGGCAACTTTCTTGACTGAGTCAAATGCCTTTTCGTAGTCCACAAAGGCTAAGTATAGAGGAAGTTCGTATTCCTCACATCGTTCTATTATTTCCTGCAGCACTTGAATATGATTCATGGTACTGAAACCCTTCCTGAATACAGCATGTTCTCATGGTTGGTTCGTGTCAAAAGTATTCGAGAGTCGGTTAGTTAAGATCTTGGTAACGGACGGTAGTTCTTAAGGTCCTCTTGATCACCTTTCTTATGTGGAAGTATTACTATTGCAGATTTCTAATCTTCTGGAATGTCTTTTTCTAGAAGGCACTTGTTCAAAAGTGTTGATAAGATGGTATCCCCTACTTGACCTGTTTGTTTAAAGACATCAATGGACAAACCGTCGGTACCAGTGGCCTTGCCGGATTTCATTCCGTTGATTGCGTATCTGATTTCTCCTGGTAAGATCATCGGGATATTTTCATCCTCAGTTGTTTCCAGATTTGAATTTGTATCAGGTACAGTTACCATATCTGTATCGGCATATAGCTCTCTATAAAGTTCTTCCGCTCTCTTCAGGATAAAGTCTCGTTTTTTAGTTACAGTATTATCAAAAAGTTTAAGTGCAATGATGTGGCATTTTGCTAGACATATTTTGCTTTAGCTTTTTGAAACTTCTTCTATTCTCAATCGTTCTTTGAACCATTTTTGTATTATATTTGCGGATATCTTTGCGAATATTTTGGCGTAGCATTTTATTGATCTTTGGGAAAGATGGTGATGTAGAAGCGAGTTGTGTAGATATAATTTTTCTTCTTTGTTTCATAAGATCTAATGTTTCCTGTGACAATTTTGATTATTTTTGAGAATATATAGTATATGAGCCACCGTAGTTTGTTGCACTCTGTACTATCTGTTCTGCTCCCAGTACTTACGTATGACTGCGAGACATGATCGCTCACAGTAAAGAACACACAAAAGCTCCAGACCGCACAAAGGGACATGGAGAGATGCATGTTGGGATATACTAAAAGAGACCGTAAACGAAACACCTGGATTCACAATATAACAAAGGTAGAAGACGTTATAATGGTGTGCAAGAAAATGAAGTGGCAGTGGGCAGGACACAAAGTCAGAATGTCAGACTACCGATGGACATCCGAAATAATCCAATGGTACCCAAGAGGCCCAGAAGAAGACCGAAGGTATGCTGGATAGATGAAATCAGGAGGCATGGCAGCATCACATGGTATCAACGAGCAAGAAACCGAACTATGTGGAGTCAACTTGGGGAGACCTACATCCAGCAGTGGATCAACCCTGGTTGACAATGATGATACATATACATACATACATACAGAAAACGTCTATAGAAGACGCAATAAAGGTATGCAAGAAAATGAAGTCACAATGGGCAGGACATGTAACCAGAATGTCAGATTCCTGATGGATGTCTGAAATAATCCAATGGTACCCATGAGGCATAAAGTGGCCCAGAAGAAGACCGAAGGTACACTGGATAGATGAAATCAGGAAGTATGGCAGCATCACATGGCACCAACGAGTAAAAAATCGAACTATTTGAAGTCAACTTGAGGAGACCTTCATCCAGTGGTGGATCGACCCTGGTTGACAATGATGATGATGATGATACTCAATTTATACACAGCATCAATATGCCATTGTCAAATATAATATAATGAAGTATTTCTTCCCTTTAAGTATATCACATTTTCCAATTCCAATAAAAATATGGGTCAACCAGATAAAATGATTTTTTCACTGTTAACAATTAAAGTGGGAGCCATTTGTGGCATTAATGATAGTGGAAAAAATCTGGAATTCAATATCAAGTTTTTATAGCAAAAATAAAAAAAAACAGAGATGGATAAAGAATATGTTAATTCATATATCTCTAATTGAGAATTGATAATATTATACAATAAAAATAAACAATTGACAGAAACAAGTAATGCAAAAAAATATATATCTACTCAATATTTCTTATGTCATAAGCATGAATTGTGAGCAGTATTTATGTTTATAAAAATGACTTTGGAAAAACTGTAAAAACATTAATTAGTTTCTGTGTTTCAAGAATGCAGAAACTAAATTATTCCATTGCTTTGTAAAAAAACGTAATGTATAAAATTGTACATATCTAAGACTGAATTGAAAAATGTAAACTCTAGTCATATATGAATCTTAAATTTCCATGAAGCTGGTTTTTTATATAAATTTTGAAAAATAAATATATACTAAGTTATCAGAATATATAAAGAAAAAATTTCGAATACGAGAATATCCAAATGTTTTATTCCATAAAACAATTTGGCTTTAAAAAATTGAAGAATTATGAATCAATTTATGAAAAAAAAATTATGTGGAATGGCGATATGGTAAGTAAAAAATATAACAATTATTTTTTTCAATAAATAAAGCATGATTTCAGCATTTATTTAACTATAATGTCATATTTTTGGATATTTTTTATTCCTCTTCTGATAATTTCCTCTGGCATAAAAAAATCAATTTCTCTTAACATTCTTTATTATCTTTTGCTGCAACAAATTCATATACTTAAATTTTCTTATGAGCCTTTCAAAATCAAAATTTAATAACTTTGCAAACAACTTCAGTGGTTATCGGGATGCTTGTCCTCCACCCGGGGGCTTCAAGTTTAGAAAATTAAGGTCTAAGTCTGGCTGTAGTACTCAAGACCTTTTAACATATTTCTGATTGATTGGAAAAATTTGTCTCATCGCAATAAGTCCCCAGGTTGTACTGTATGCGATGGAAGTTCATACAAGTATTTTATTCATACTATTTATCAAATCAAAATAATTTTCCTTCAATCAAACCTTATATCATCCTATAAGTTCCATCAGGAACATAGCAATGCCACAAAATCAATATCAATGTCGATCCATATCATCCGTCGGCACTTCACATCATCCACTGTTAGGCCGAGATTGTGAATCTTCCTATTATAACACCAGTGTATGGTGTAAGATGGGCATCCGATTCGTCGATTTAAACCAACAAAGATTTTAAGTTCATCAAATTTACATATTTTTATTAGCATACAAATATTCACCAAAACAATCCAAAATGTTATAATTCCATTTCAACATTCATATCGATCATGAATGTAATGGAAAATCCAATTTGAAGCTACTATTTTAGTATAGACATAACACTAATAAACAAACCTGATGTAATTAAATTCTAGTATTAAAAACTAAGTAGAGTAATCTCTCACCAGTTATAAGTTTACCATCTGTAGTTGCAATAAGACATTTAATTAGCACACCAAAGTTTTTAAAATATAAACAGTACGCGTATCTATTTTTAAAAGTATAAAAAATAATAAAAGTGACATAGAACATAATTCCATTTTCCAAAGATTACAATTAGTTCTCTCACAATACATAATTACTACGCCAGAAAAAATAATGTACTGATCAACAATGTTCCTCTTTATTTTTGCAAATAGAAATCAAGCATTTTATATACACAGTGTCCATTGCGTATAGTCTTATTGCTTTGTTGGGATATAGCAAACTAATCCCAAATCATTACACAAATGTTAAAAAACACCACCGAAACAGGATCGAGAGGTTCGAATGGGATTTTCAGCAGAAGGATAAACAAATCCATTATAAATACAAAGATCACTGATTATTGTGTAGCTTCTTTATTGTAAAAAATTATATTGAGTTTTTTATGCTTAGTATGTGTATATTTTTTATATTTGATATAACCATATACGTACGAGTATATCATACACTTTCTTTAATCATGTTAATAATTTATGAAAGTAAACTTGAATGATAAATTATTTTAAGGTGAATGTAAAAAAATCCTAACTATGATTACTTAGAATTTTTGAGCAAAAGAGTTTTAAAACATGATTTATAATGAAAACGAAAATTATTACAATAACATGATATTAAAATAAATTAGAACGAAAGCATTTTAAATTTTTATTTTGTGTATAAAAAAAAATTATAATTACTGATGAATATATTGATTTTTCATATCAACAATAATAAGCAGAAAAGTTCTATAAAGAAATGTTGTTCATTAGTCATTCAAAATTTCGGTTAAATAGCCAATTTTGGTTGTGTTTTTAATTCCATAACAAATTAAAACCTGTACATCCCAGCAGTACATACCAAATCCACAACCAAAGGTTTTGACATATGTATTAATTTATGAATCATAGAATTATATTTAATGCCATAATATTGCTTTTAGATTTAATTAAAAATTTGATCATTTTCCCATTATTTTTTTTTTTCAAATTAATATTCAGTCTCTTACATTTATGATTAATAAAATAATGATAAGCATTTTTGTTTTTTTTTTATTTTTCTTTTGAGAGGGTGAGATTCAAATTTCTACACAAAGAATAACACATTATGAAAGAACAATAGAATTTTGTAATATTGTTTTATTTGTTTTCGAATGTACTCGTAAATAAATATTTTTTTGCTCTTCAAAATAAAGTGTAAAAGAAAAATGTTAGGATTTCAGAGTTTATATTTGGCAAATCCCCTAAGCATCTATTGACTAACTAGCAAACTTAACACAAATGAGAAATGTGGAAACCCCAAATAACCCATTGAGGAAATTAAGAGCAGCAAGCCCTCCCTCCTGAACTGTTGCGTGCAGCTCCCCCTTGAACCAAAAGTCTATCCTGAGTTTCACCCGCTTCGCGTCCGGCTGTTTTTTCTAGAATAGCTTCGGCCAGCTGACAAAAAGCTTGATTTATGTTTGTGTCCGATTTAGCTGATGTTTCCATAAAGGCTATGCCATATTCTTGGCTAATCTGTAAAACGAGAGAAGACAAATTATTAGAAAAACTTGTTTTATGATGCTGGAAAATTTGGTCGAATAGCTCCCACTATTGAAGAGCAAAACTAGTTAAGGTGACCTGAAAGGAAGAAGTTTAAGATGTGCCTTATGGTATTCACACCAAAAGACCCTATGGGAGACATGCTACACTGAGATTCTCTAGCTCTCAGAGTATTAACCATCTGGTAGAGGTGGATCAAGTAAACGGTCTTTTGGTGTGGTTAATCCTTTGTCTAGAATAGACTTTCTCTGGAGTGTAGACAAGTTGATGATATAGAGGACTACAAATAGGTTCTTAAGTTCACACTATTTGAGAAATGTTACATAATAACATAAGCTTCCTTGTAACTTTGGTTTCTAAATGGCACAAGAGAAATTAATAAATTTAAATAATATCTTCCTGAAAAAATTGTCAAGTTTTTTCAATGATTGATATAAGTTTTAGAACAAATAATTTAACAAACAGCAGACTATAGCTGCTACACTACAGACTAACAGTTTTTCAACCATGGCTCTTGCTACTTCAAACAAAATATAACATTTTTCATTAAAAAAATTAAAACTTTGACTATAAAGAAATTAACAAAATTAATAAAATCGAATATTTATTGCTTTTAAAAGTAGTTGTATGTTGAGTTTGCAGTAAAATGAATGTTATTAACTGTATAATTCACTCACCGCTTCACCCCTGGCTTTACTGACTACTCGCCTATCTTCCATGTCACATTTGTTTCCAAGAATCATTCTTTCAACATCTTCATTTGCATGCTGCAATATAAATAATAAATTAATAAACACAAGATATTCGACAAACTCCAATAAGATTCACCAAGACAGTTTGTCAGTGTCTTTTTTACAATAAAAAAAAATTGGACCAAATGCCTCAACAATTGTCTTCAGTCGAGTAGGTGGTTAGCACAGCTTATGGGATAGGAGGTTGTGGGTTCATATCCCATTTGTACAAATATTTACTACAATATATTTTAAGGTGAGGCATTCAGCACTCAAAACTAACTAACGAAAGTTACAAACGAGTATATTTCACGGATATATGGAGCTAATTTTGGAAACCTTTTTAATTGCTTAGGTGGCTAAAAAAATCAAATTCTTAGAATAGACAACAAAAGTTTGCATTTAGCTTTTATGATGACCAGCATCAAATTATATTTATGACATAGGCTTGTCCTTTCGGAGATGCAATGGAACTGAACAATAGTGCAAGAGCATTCCTATTGTAATTTCTATTAAAACTTATTAATAAAAGTGATTAGCAGTTAAAAATTCAAGTTTTATCATGAAGTGTATTTTTAGCATTTTTATTTTGCTGATTTTGAGTTGTCTTTTCTACCCACCCCTCCTTGAGACATGGCATGAAGGTAAGCTCTTATTTATTTTTTGTTTTTATATAATTTTGTGAGTAGATTTTATATAATATAATTTGTATATGTATAATTAATTTATTATGTATGTAAAAATGTTTTTGTTTTGTAAGGCATATTTAGTCTATACATTTTACAATATAATAATATACGAGGCGTATCCAGAAAGTAAGTGTACTGAGGCTCTCACGACCGGATGGATTTTATTTTCGACATGTTGGCTACACTTCCGTGTAGCCTGACCCTTCCCCTCCGCAACGAGACCAGTTCAAGGTCAGTACGTTGAGAAGTGTCGACGCGACAACACTTTTTGTGAAAAGTGTCAACCCAATCTCCTGCCAAGTGCGAAATTTTGTAAAAAGGCAAGAGTTTTTGAGGCGCTGCAAACTCCATGGAGATGAATTTCTCCGCTCCATCGTTACTGGAGATGAAACTTGGGCTACACACTACACGTCTGAAACCAAAAGGCAGTCTCAAAAGTGGCGTCACACCTCTTCACCCTCCGCCAAAAAGTTCAAAACCACAATTTCAGCCAAGAAAATCATGGCATCCGTGTTTTGGGACTGTCAAGGCATAATTTTAATTGAATATATGCCTCAAGGGGAGACCATCAACTCTGCAAGATACTGTGAGACCCTAAACAAATTGCGGAGGGCGATTCAGAACAAGAGGAGAGGCATGCTGACAAAGGGAGTCTGCCTGCTGCATGACAATGCCAGACCACACACGGCCAACGCCACGAAGGAACTGCTCGCCTCGTTTAAATTGGATTTCCTGAACCATCCTGCGCATTCCCCTGACCTAGCACCTTCAGATTACTATCTCTTTACCTCCCTGAAGCTGTACATGGGTGGCAAAAAGGTTTTCAACCGATGAGGAGCTAAAGGAGGAGGTGGAGAAGTGGGCGGAGGGGTTGGCGCGAAACTACTTCGAGGAAGGCATCAAAAAGTTGATACCCCGCTTCACCACCTGCATTGAGAGGAATGGCGACTATGTCGAAAAATAGCTTACATATGTACTACGGTAACCACGTAATTTTTTTGTTTAAATAAAAAAAATTGTAACCTACAAAAATTCAGTACACTTACTTTGTGGATATGCCTCGTACATATATAGTGATCATATAAATAATTAAAGAAAATAAGTACCCATTTACTCTGGTATGAGCTAATTTTGTAGACCCCTCATTATAACCAAGTTTGACTGTACTTTTTTATTATATTAAAAAGGAAAACATTCTTGATATTATTTTTTTATGAAGCAGCATTACAAAGGTAACCACTATAAATGCATAGTAAAAATAAATAAATATATCATAACTTACTTCGTCTATATTTCGTAACCATTTGACTATATTCTCAAAGCTTTTCTCATCTGTTATATCATAGACAAGCATTATGCCCATAGCTCCTCTGTAGTATGAGGTGGTAATTGTATGGAACCTCTCCTGTCCAGCTGTATCCCATATTTGTAATTTTATTTTTTTACCCCGCAACTCTATTGTTTTTATCTTAAAGTCTATTCCTGGAACAATAAAACAAAGGATGTAAAATTCAACAAACTTAATAGCTGACTGTATTGTCCAATACCTGTCTCATAAATAACCAATGTCTTGCCGTTTTGCCTTTTTTCTTCTTTGTATTTTTTTGCTGAATACATACATACACACCATCACGTAAATTTCCTGTCGGGGTAGGCAGAAGAGAAAGCGCCAGACTTTCCTATCTCGATGCACATCCTTCGCCTCTTCGAAATCCATACACCTCATACAACTACGATTTCTCAGATTTTTTATGTTTGCTTCTTTCCAAATACCAATCACTCGATCCAACCATACTTTCTTCTGTCTTCTTCTGCCACGCTTTCTACTCACATTTACACTATATATTTGTTTCGTTAGTCTTTCTTCATTCATTCATTCTACATACCCAAACCATTGCAGAAAGCTTTTCTTCATCTTATTCAACACATCAGCCTTAAGGTCACATTCATCCTTAATCACTTCATACACAAAACATATTTTAACAAAAAATATTATTGGTGATTTAGATTCCATCAATAAATGTGTAATGTATGTGTATATTTTTGAATAAAAATAAATTTAATGTCATATTTGGTGTTGTACATGAAATAATATAAAAATACTGACAAATTTATTTATTGATTTTTTCCCTGCTTTTTTTTAAACAATAATATGCACTATACTACATTTTTCTTGTATGCAGTATGACTCAGTTATAGCTATGAAACAATGTCTTCCAACAAACCAGAAAGATATTCAAAGGACTACAGTAAAAAATCTAGACTGGTATCCATTTTTTTGGTATCACCGAAAATCAAACAAAATACCTGGGTTCTATGACAATCATTTTACTTACTAGGCCATGGATATAAACAATTATTTTGTGAAAAAAAATATCAAACTAAACTACCAGCATAAAGAAATCATTAATTTATAGGAAATGAGTGAGTATGTTCAAGATAACAAAATTAATCTGTAATAATAATGTTCCACGCATGCTTTATCCACTGGTTACATGCCTGATATAAACATTGAAATATGCACTCAACTCTAAGAGATATTATGAATTACTGATGACCACTCAGAACAAGTATGTTATCAATGATAAGGAAATTTCAATTAAATGTAAAATATTAATAAACATATACTGATGAATAGAAAGAGATTTATTTAAAATTATTATAAATGAGGCATATTATTCCAACATTCATTAAATCTTTTGACCTTAACAGATTTTTAAACTGTATACTTGAGAAAATTCCTCATGATTAAATAAGATTTACCTCTTGTGAATGGACATGTCCTTTTTGCATGGTATGATGGTATATACCAGGTGTGTACCTATGAAACCGGAATTTGCTCATAGATGGCTCTAGTTATCAATGTAGTGACTGTCAAACCTTGTCATTGGCGCCTTTTTTTTGTTTACATTTGTCAAAGATTTTTAACTCACAACAATGCAAGTTTAATACAACTACATATGTTTTCATAGCGTTGAACATGTCTGTTTTTGTGTCTAAAAACTACGATTTGCGGACAGCATTGATTTTCAGTTACCATTTAAAGAAAACTGCTGCAGAATCACATCGAATGCTTGTCGAAACTTACGGTGAGCATGCTCTTGGTAAATCACAATGCTTTGAGTGGTTTAAAAAATTCAAAAGTGGTGATTTTGACATGAGAAACGAAGAACGTGGAAGACCACTGAGAAAGTTTGAAGATGCCGAATTGCAAGTATTGTTGGATGAGGATGACGCTCAAACACAACTCGCGGATCAATTAAATGTGACACGAGAAGCCGTCTCCATACGTTTGAAAGCCATGGGAAAGATTCAGAAGGTGGGAAAATGGGTTCCACATGAACTGAATGAAAACCGAAAGTGACAGCAGGAAAACTGAAAAACCACTTGCGAAATGCTGCTTGCCAGGTACAAAAGAAAATCATTTCTCCATCGAATTGTGACTGGCAATGAAAAATGGATATATTTCGAGAATCCTAAGCGTAAAAGATCATGGGTAAATCCAAGCAAACCAGCGACATCGACTGGTAGGCCAAATCGCTATGAACGGAAGACAATGCTCTGTGTTTGGTGGGATCAGAAGTGTGTTATCTATTATGAGCTGCTAAAACCTGGCGAAACCGTTAATACTGAACGCTACAGACAACAAATGATGTATTTGAACCAAACATTACGTGAAAAACGACCAGAATATCAAAAGAGGCAACACAAAGTGATTTTGCTTCATGATAATGCACTATTGCACACAGCAAAACCGGTCAAGGAAACGATTGAGGCGTTTAGTTAGCAAATACTTTCGCATGCGGCTTACTCACCAGACTTGGCTCCATCCGATTACTACTTATTTGCATCGATGGGACAAGCTGAGCTGAGCAGCGCTTCACTTCTTACGAAAATGGCTCGATGATTGGTTTGCCTCAAAAGAGCAAGAGGTTTTTTGGCGTGACATCCACAAATTGCCAGAGAGATGGGAAACATGTGTAGCTAGCGATGGGCAATACAATAAAAGTGTATTTTCTATAAAAAATATCCGGTTTCATAGGTACAGACCTGGTATGAAGATTCATTTACGATAGATCTCCATGTTTTTCTATCCACAGATAAATTCAGTCTTTACTTCTTCTATGTCCACACAACTCATCATACATGTTTCTCATAATTCTTACCTATCTCTAAGTTAAAATTTCTTGGTCTCCTATTCTTTCCTTGTTCTACCTTTTCCTCACGCTATATTAAATTCAGACATATATATTTATTTTGTAAGTCCTTCAAAACGTATTCTCTGAATGTAGCAAAACCACTTCAAGATTCCTTTGATTCCATTTATAACAACCACCTCTAACAAACTGTTATCTTTAATCCCATCATTCCTTAGCCTATCATGCATTATTAAGCCACATATTCTTCACAAGGCATTTATTCTGCAATTATCACTTTTCTTCAATGTTCAGACTTCATGTTAACATTATAACATGATTTTAGAATAAATTCAGTCAACTAACTCTCTCTTATAAATATCGATAAAAGTAAAAAACTTATTCAATTTGCTTTATATTAATGAAAATATTCGGCTAATGCACACCATAAATAAAAAAATTACTTATTAATTCTATATAATAACAACAAATGGTTCATGTACTGATCAATAAAAGATAAATGATATATTTCAATTGATGTGTATTTTTATCGTGCACAAAAAATTATCAAGAAGATTAAGATTAACTTATGTTTAAAAAATTTCATTCACACAAAAAAATTAAACATCGTATTCTGAAAATTATTGAAAATTGAAGAATTTTGTTTCAATCTATGGCAACCAACATTCACAAATAAGCAATCCTAAGGCTTTGTTTTCATTTATAATGGTGACTAAAATTCCAGGACAATGGTCTAAACTGGTTAAGCATTTAAATGTAAGCACATTTTCTTAACATCTAGACATTCCAGATTCTATTGTTATTAATGG
The DNA here is from genome assembly GCA_949825065.1 of Odontocerum albicorne. Classification (NCBI taxonomy): domain Eukaryota; kingdom Metazoa; phylum Arthropoda; class Insecta; order Trichoptera; family Odontoceridae; genus Odontocerum; species Odontocerum albicorne. The sequence goes on along the minus strand of OX463845.1, from coordinate 32,044,498 downwards.
GTTATACTTTCAGACAATTTTTCATCTCTTTCAAAATGAGAGCGCTCTTGGAGATATGTTGCAGCATGGCTTTATAAACCTTTATAAAGTTTTCTTTCAGAGATGTAACCATGTCATTCAACTTCACTTGAAATGTATACTGGTGCATTAAAATGTACAATTCAGATCATAAGACAATATTTTTTAATGAACATTGAATAAAAACAATATAATATATTTTTGGTTTATATCACAAGGCACAACTTAATATTGAATTAGGTTTCTGTCGTATAAAGAATAGTCTTATTGTCAAATAACATATTCTTCCAATCGACCAGAAAAATGCCACAAGCTATTATATGAAAAACCAGACTAGGTAAAATTACCAGTATACTCTCAGACAGTTTTTACACCAGGGCAATGCTCATAAATCAGAGAAATCAATGGCAGAAATTTACAAATCTGCTTTGGAATTACTTTAGTACCCTTCATATTCACCGGTTTTGATCCCTTGTGACTTCCACCTGTTACTAAATCTGGAAAAAATACTTAGATGGACAGAGATATGACAAAGGAGTAGTTGAGTATGCTGTTGATGCTTAGTTCGAGGGCCTCGAATAATATTTTTTTTAAAAGTGGTATTATGATGTTGGAATTGCAGTACGTGTTGAAGTTAGTAAGGGACATGTTAAAAGGAAAAAATAAATAAAAAGATTTGTAGAATATTTAACAATAAATTACTGGTGGTTTAATTAATTACATTAATCCCCGCAACACATCCTCTCTGACTTAAGCATTGCTCCCGTAACAAACCGGAATGATCCCGGTTTGTTACGAGAGCAATGGTCAGACAGGTGTCATATTTCATTTGAAATGTGTGGTGTATTGACCCAAAGGAAATTTTTTTTAGAGGTGAAATCTTTTGCATTCTTTGGTCATTTTTTTTTTTTTAATTGCTTATGGTCTTGTGAATCTCTAAATAAAAATGATTTCCTTTGGGTTAATAGACCACATACACTATCGATGAAACATGACACCAGTCTGACCTGAGCATTACTCTCATAACAAACCGGGATCATTCCACCTGAAGTCTCGAGATAGGAAGTAGAAACACATGTCATTGGATTAATGTAATTTGTAAAATAACCAAGTAATTTATTGTTAAATATTTTAATGTTCAGTTCTAAAAAGTGAAAGCTGAAACCTCTGATAAAAAGATTTGTGTTTTCTTTCTTAGTCAGGCGTCAATCTTTAAAATAATTTTACATACATACAGGGTGTCCCGTATTGAGTGAATCATATTTAGGGTGATGATAGATTGGGTCAAGACCTACCAGAATATCAAAACTTGACCTCAGTAAAAACCTTACCGTTTTTAAGTTATTCGGACTTTTGTAAAAATTTGTAAAATCCCTACCTTGCATCAGATTTTTTGCTGCCTTGTGTACAAATCACCATTTTCGTTTTTTTTTATCGTGAAATACTTTTGAATAGTAGCCTTATCTATCGCATACAAAATGATTTCCAAAATTATTAAGGGTGTACAAAAAATTACTAGAAAAATTAAAAAAATCTTAATTAAATTTTTTACGCTAAACTTTGGCCTTTTGTGGTAAAAAAAAATTGTACTGGGCATTTCCAGAATACTACTTTAAAAAGTTGCTCATTTAATGGAGATTTCAGAATAGTACAACACTATTCGATTTTTTTACGGAAAACGTAATAATATTTTTTATTCAAAAGGGGCCGATTCTGACCAAAGTTCAAAGTACAGTAACATGTATTAATGCAAAATATACTTCATTTGGTTCCTCGTAGTGCGCCTATTGTAGCATTAATGTGCAAGTTTGTGTGATTTAATTGAATGATGATGAATGAAACACAAATTAAAATGTTAAAAAATCGTTTTATTCAATGAATTTTACAGGAGATGCTCGAATTGTCGTATTCCTGCCCTGATGCAAGCTCGGCATCTCCTCAAAAAAGATCGCTTCAGCAATCTCAAACTGTGTGTCGAAATTTCACGGCCAGCCGCATTCACTCGTTGGCGCAGTTCAACCTTGTTGCAAATGGCTTTATGGTAAACTTTATCTTTTAGACAGCCCCAGTTAAAATAATCCAGAGGATTAAGGTCAGGTGACAGAGGCCACAGAATTGCCCCAAGACGACAAATCTATCGCCCAGGGTACGCGTTGTCCAAGTGGGCTCTTACTGGTCAACCATAATGAGCAGGGCACCCATCATTCTGCAGCCACATTGTACGCCGTAGTTCTAGAAGAACATCTTCGAGGAGGAGTGGCACTTGTTCTTCCAAAAACTCCAAATAATTGTCGGAGTTTAGTGTTGGTGGCAGCTCGACTGGGCCCAAGATTTTCCCATTGAAGATACCGGTCCACATATTTATTTTAAACTGATACTGGGACCGATCTTCTCTCATCTCTTATGGGTTTTCAAGCTGCCAGCTATGAATATTGTGTAGGTTTATGTAGCCATCCTTCTTGCAGGCAGATTCATCACTAGATAAAACTTTATTAAAAAAGTCAGGATCTTCTTGGTGTTTTTGCAACATTCGGCGGCAAAATTGGACTCTTTGTGAGTAGTCTCTTGGTAACAGGGTCTGTGCGAGTTGAATGTAGTAGGGATGAAATGCATATCTTTTTAAAAATCTGTGCATGGTAGTTTTTAGTATATCCATACGTTGTTGGATCATCCGCACGGAAGTTGACGGGTCTTCTTCCCTTTCCTGCAAAATTATATCATCATGTACAGTTTGAGACCGTCCTTCACAAGTACGTCGGCCAGAGATTCTGCCTTCCATGTACGCGTTGTGAGTTCTGATGAATACCCCATAGTTAGGATACCTGCGATTAGGGAAACGTTCTGCGTAAAGTGCTGCAGCTGCTCTGGCACTACGACCCCCTTCGCCATAAATTAAATGCATTTCGGCATACTCACAAAGAGGAAGCCAAGTCGTTATTATCACAAAAAAAGTCCAAGTAGATAAACACAACAAAATCCAGGGGAACGCACAAATATTAAGTTCACACAAATCCAAAATCGATAGGCAAAACAAAGTCCGGGTCCAAAGCAAAAACAGTAGGTATGAAAACAATAATTTGCAAGGAGATGCGATGAGCACAGTGTAAGGTATCGTACTGATAGTCAAGGCTTACACGTTTTGACACGAAAAAGAGCGAGAGAGCAAATGGACGCCATTTGCTATCTATCTCCCCTTTTGTTCGGTTTAAACCAATCGGTGATAGGTAGTGGAATCTTGCGCTATAATAAAGCATTGCTAAAACGAATTACAACAGTTAATAGGTGACAAACAAAATGAAGCAAATTTTGCATTAATACCTTTCACTTGAACTTTGGTCAGAATCAGCCCCTTTTGAATAAAAAATAGTATTATTTTGTTTTTCGTAAAAAAATCTAAGTGTTGCACTATTCTGAAATCTCCATTAAATTCGCAACTTTTTAAAGTAGTATTCTGGAAATGCCCAGTAAATTTTTTTTTTACCACAGAAGGCCAAAATTTTAGCGTAAAAATTTTAATTAAGATTTTTTTATTTTTCAAGTAATTTTTTTGTACACCCCTAATAATTTTGGAAACCATTTTATATGCGATAGATAAAGCTAATATTCAAAAGTATTTCACGATAAAAAAAAAACGAAAATGGTGATTTCTACACAACGCAGCAAAAAATCTGATGCAAGGTAGGGATTTTATGAAATTTTACAAAAGTCCGAATAACTTAAAAACGGTAAGGTTTTTACTAAGGTCAAGTTTTGATATTCTGGTAGGTCTTGACCCAATCTATCATCACCCTAAATATGATTCACTCAATACGGGACACCCTGTATATACCACCATCAGGTCATTTCCCTGTTGGGGTAGGTAGAGAGGATACAGTACCAAAATTCCTTATCGCAAAATACTTTCTTCGCACTCTTCCACATACATACATCTTCTCATATAGATCACTTTATTTTTCTAACTTCTTACCTTTCCTTTCAAAATTTTATTCACTTGGTCCAACCATACTTCTCTCAGTCGTCCTCAACCACGACTACAACTTATGCTTGCATTATAAATTTATATAGTCAGTCTCAACATACTCTTTTTCACCCTACTTTGATCAATTTTTAGTTCACATTCATCCTTAATTTTTATTTTTAAAGAATTTACTATGACAAATTGGAAGTGTCAGTAAAAAGGCTTGGACTAAACAGTTATAAATGTTGACAACTTTTAAATCGATATGTTGTTCACACTACCGAGATATTTTGGTTTCATTAAAAATAAAATGTAATTTCGTTATTGGTTTATAAAATATTTTCTTCAAACCATCAAATGATTATTCAGCAAACACAAAGGTATTAAAGAGACTGCCGAAATCCCGCCGTTGTAAGTAGTTTTTACTGATAAAACACCCCTAAAATGACAAACAATATTCAAGTTCTTGAACAAAGCATTTCATATAAAAATTGCAAATAAACACGATATGACATGCGATATTCAACTCGTATAATATATCCTATACGCGCAAGATGGACGCTTTATTGTTGAATATAAAAATATTAATTTAACGATAAATAAATAAAATATTTGTCGATTCCAGACAACTACGATGAACTTATAAGGAGAGAATTGATTGGAGGAAACCACCCTTATAATTGCCAAGGTGACTACTTACCTATTGTTGAGATAAACGTCGTAGTGAATGCGTCGTCAGAAAATCGGAACAGAATACACGTTTTACCGACTCCAGAGTCACCAATTAATAATAACTTGAATAAAAGATCGTATGTTTTCTTCGCCATTTTAATTTATCTTTTCTGATCACTAAACTGTTCCTCGGACATTCGCATTTGACGTTATAAGAAAGATTGCCCTATATAAAATAATATATTTGTGAATATTTGAGTCGTCGCAGTTCAAATTTAGCCAACTCCACTTTTGATGAAAAATGGCATATTGATGCCGTTTTAAAGAAATTTTCCTCTTTAATATTCTGTACAAACGATTTTTTCAAAGGTCTGAGTCCAGATCAAAACAATCAACTCCAGCAATACTACTATATCAAAAATGGTTAACTTCGCGAATACCATCGGATCGTGGCAATACCTCTAATGTCGGTGTCAGTTTGAAAATTTGACAGCGAGTTTTGTATTATTTTGCAATATTTGATTATAATTGATTTCATGTTTTTGCGTAAGTTTATTCACACTATCATTGATAACCTCGATATATTGACTCAAATTGGTTTTCACACCCCTGCTAGAAACAAACGGAACCTTTTACAATTCAAATGTATCAACGGCGATGAGCTAACGAAAATTTCATTGGGTAAATTTATGTCTAATCGGGTGGATATTTTAAATGTAGATGTGTAATTGAGTTCAGGAGAGTCCTTTTCCGGCACTTCCTCAATCTTAAGTTTTAATTGAGAGACTGGTTATTTCATTTTATCTTAAGTATTTATTTGTAATTTGTCGTATAATATCCCCTAAAAAGAGTTTTGTTTTTTTAATAATAAGTTATATTTTATGTCTCGTCTTGTTGATTAAATGTTTTTTTTATTTTCCGTATTATACTGTATATTGGGTATGTGTATGCATCATATTTTGAAAGATATATGTATCCTAAATTATACGTTTTTTAAAAAGATATTAATACGTTATGTTTTTTTAGTTCTAATTGTGATATGTTAAGGACTCCGGTGTCATTTATTTTATTAATTTACGAAGAAATATTTTATTGCTATATGAATAAGTAACAATGAATACAACTAATGTTCAGTTTTGTGACCCTGTTAACCACATATTTTTGACAGAGTTTTACATTTCCACGTTGAAAATAAACTACGCCGTGTAAATATTAACCAGTGTTTTAACATAATAAAAGCGTGTGATGAGCATTCGGATTATTCAAATTTGATCAGATTCAAAGTTCCAGATCATATCAGTTAGTTAACTTCAAAAATATTTTTGACTTGTGAGAAAACTGATGCCTCTGGAGTTAAAATTACAAGTCAATAAATAGAAGGATACTTAAAAGAGTATAATTGAACGTAAATAAAAAAAAACATCATGGCTTTAATAAGCTGCTATGGAAGAAATATTGATTTACTCCGTTTGACATCCAAAGGAGTTAGTCAAATTTGAACATATTATTTATGATATACAACTTCGATTAAATCATATTCACACTAAATTAATTGTTCTTGGAGATATAATTGGTTTTCTTATTAATTTATTTTGAAAGTTTGACCCTAAAACCATTAATTTAAGCAATTGCTAAAAAAATAAAAGTAGTTCAAAGGAATAGAAAGTAATGAACAACTTCATAATCAGAATTTAATTATTGAAATAAAATGAAAAACCTTATGAAATATGTAAGTTTAAAATATATCCATATGTGATATGACAATTTTAAATATTTTGTGTGTAAACGCCATTTTTATATTGTACATGTATAAATATGCCTTAAATAATTAAATACTTATATAAATTATATAGATTATAAAAATATTACTAAAATATATTAGCCAAATCGAATGTAAAAAAAATGTTTGATATCGTTAAAAATACCATAATAATTAAGAAAATTATTTGTACTGCATACTATATTTAATAAACTTACAATAAATAATACTCAAAGTAACTATTTGATAATTATGATCTGTGAGTACATAAAATTATATAGTTTTGTGTAAAAAATATACTACTTATATTTATTTTGGTATACGAACAATATGCATACATCTCCACAATTTTGTTTATTTTTTCAATACTCTGACTTCACTTGTTTTGTTGATAGCGGTCAACTTTTCTATGATAAGATCATTGTTCTGTTCCATGTTTAAAAAAGCATAAACAGTAAGAAAACACAAATATATTTCAAAATTATATGTAATTTAATACAAAGTAACCTATTTTTAGTTTCAAATAACGCAAAAGAGTGGGCCCTTTGAATGTGTTCGTGTAGAATATTTTGGAAACCATTAATCTTCATTTAAAAGAGCATTAATCTTTCTTTCGGGTTCGATATTTGATGTTGAGTAACAATTTATCACCGTCTATTTTTTTCACACAGAGGCTTTTTCCTAATGTTTGAAAAAAAAAATACACATGAAAATATGCGAGTTAAGCATACCATGAATTAATGAAAAAATGCAATTATTCAACCGCTATCTAAAAAGTACTAGAATTCACTATCGTAGTAGAACGTATTTTATTAATATTTAAGCATAGTATTAAAGTTTTTGGTAATATTTAATTGTCTTCAATTTTGTGGCGCAAATCATTCTAGTTTGGGTGGATTGTCTATTTAAAAAAAAATATTTTTCGTAATAATGTTAATTACCAAATTAAATTAATTTATATTTGTTTGTAAAACTTTTGCTTAATGTTTTATTTTAAATAGAGATGAATCACAATTATATAAAAATGAAGTCGAATCACAATTACATGGTTGTTCACCTGATGTATGCTGCGATACTGCCGACTACTATAGCTGAGCATAATTGAATGGATTACGAACCTTACAGTTGATTGTTGGCCCGGTGTGTTTTGTCTTAATCATGATGACTCACAGTTTTAGCGGGAAAATATAATGCGTATTTTATTTTTAATGCCTACATAACGTGACCATTTATTTTTTGACTCAAAACGGGACATTGGTTTATTTAAGTCAAATAACCATAGGTAGTCATTGAAAAAAAAATACTTTTTAAAGTTATATTGATGTATTTAGAAAAATTAAGATAACATTAAAGTTACTAATTGAAATCCAAAATGTTTAGTTATATTTATATTTTTCAGAGGAACAAATTTGTTTTAAAACATTTGGTGATGATTTTAAGTAGGAATGAAACTCTTGGCACGTTTTTTTTATATTGACCTTGGTAATCAACATCGCCTTTAAAACTGGAATTTGTAACTGAGTTTTCTCAGATGTCCATAATTTGTTCATCATAGAAAATACTCTTTCTACTGGAGCATTTGTAGCAGGCAAACATAAAATATATTCAATTAAAACAGAAAAATTTTCATGCTGCAGATTGTTGGCGTGAAAATGTTTGAATACTTCCACCCAACGAGTTTCCGTGGAAACATTTTGATTATTCCATTCTGTTACCTTTTGCGATGTAATGTAGTTAGAAATTAATGAAAATTCGTCAAAAACTTCTGTATCTTTATTACTATCAATATATTCCTTTTCAATTAGGACATCCAGAGCTTTTTGAATGTCTTCCCATGCGGGGACGTTTTTTAAATCTGCCCAAAAAAATATCTCCATTTCTTTGGTTAGAAAGCAAGTCCACTGCTCCAGATATTCACGGCTTGTTTTATAAAATTCTGTAGCCGTCCTTTTCACAAACTCTTCATCGATACCAGTACCATTATCTTTCAATTTCACCATAAATTGACGGACTGAAAATGGGAGAAACTGATTGGTCTGTTTCTGAGTGAAATTATCTTTTAGTTGATTGATTTCTTTCGCAGCTTCAATTGCTGATACAGTCTGACCTTCAAGTTTCAATACAGCTTGATGAAAACTTGCTGACTGAGCGTGTAAAAAATAAAGCCACAATTCTGATGTGGGATCTTCAAAAAAGTTTTTTAGTAAAATGGGACATTTTTCAATACTCAAAAAGTAGTTTTTTATGGCTGATACATTTTTAAAACCCTTTCTAATGCAGGCATAAGAGCAAGCCATCTGGTTTTGCTATAGCCGAGCATTTGTTGATATTCCGTTTCAGTTTCGGCGCAAAACTCCTTTAGAGCTTCAACTCGAATCGTGTAAATATAAAAGAATGAATATATCTTCACAATTATACTTTCATAATCTAAGGGTAGCCCATCTGCAGCAGATTTTACAGCATTATGAATTACATGGGCTCCACATCCAATACCTATTCATGGCTTTTTCATCAATGTTTGTCATTTTGTCAAGACATTGTTAGTTCCTCGCCTAGCTGCGCCCCCGAAATTGACGTTGGCATTGTCCCCACAAAATGCCACGACTTTTTCTGTTAAATTGTAATCTGTCAACACTTGGTTTAAATAATTGACAATAATATCTGAAGTCTCACCTGGCTGTTCTTGTAGGTCTAAAATGTTCACTTGTACACCTACGTAGGGTAGAAAAAAGCGCACTACAATAGGGTATATTTTCTTACTACCATGGTTTGAAGCGTCAGTCAAAATTGTAATACAATTCGCCGTATCAAGATCATCTTTTAATTCTTTCATCGCTGTACGCGCCAAAACATTTACTGCAATAGCTTCTGATTTCGTACGCGCGCATGTAAATTTCAAATCAAAACATGATTGAATTATTTTCGAAGCACAATCATTGGAGCGAAAACTGTGATTTTCTTGTATCGTGTGATAAGCCCAGACGCCTTCTGCCGCAGCGATATCCAAATCCTTTGTCGTTGGCGCGTCTGATTTCTTAAAAAAATTTAACATCGAAGAACTCGAAGCGGCGGCACGGTCGGCATTTTTATGCTTTTCAGATTTTAAATGTTGTTCAATATCACCTGCACCACTATGAGAAACACTAAATTCTGTACGACACTTTTCGCATCTGACATCTGAGGGAGTATTTATTTGCCTAATAAAAGGATATTTTGCTTGTAAGCTAACATTAAACGAACACTTACGTTTTGGCATATTAACTTAGGATTCCAAAACAAAAGAAGTTAAAGAAAATTACTAATCGAGCATCAAACAACAAAACAATGAGCGAGAAGTGAGCGAACGAAAACTCTGTCAAATAACAATAATAAGCCAAAGCGCGCGCGAACGTTGGCATCCTCGGCTACTCTCGGTTATCGTCGCGTCAACGGACGACGCGGTCGGTCTTGCTCTCGCACACTGCTCGCGTCCAGCCGACCGTACGGTAAGCTTTGGTTCCTCAATTTTCGCGCGGATTCCGAAAACGGGACAATTTTGCGTCCGAGAATTTATTTCGGGGACACCGGGACTCGTAATTATAAAATGGGACAGTCCCGTTCAAAACGGGACGTCTGGTCACGTTATGCCTACATAGCTTATTAAAAAAAATCTACGACTGTATACGTTATCTTCTCGTGCAATTATGCCAACTGTCAAAAATAAAGATTTCGGAACTTTTTTTGTATTCCTATGTTAGCAGTCAAACTCAAATGTGTGATATAGCTTTCATTTTTGACGCATTGAGAGATTCTGTACTTTAACTGGTACAAATTTTGTAACATGTCTGAGAAACGTATCACGCGATGCATAGATATATTTTAATCGATTTAAATTCTAATTCATTTACATACCGATTTTTGATATTCTATCAAATGCTTTATCCCAAAGATCATCGAATGTCTAGAAATCGATAGTAAAATTCAACCTCTTCCTGCCATTGTCAATAACTTTTTCACTATTCTGAATAGAAACTTTTCTGGATTTTTGCTCATTTGTACAAATGAGTTCAAAATGAAGGAATCTTGTTCGTGTGGGGCAGCAGTTTATATTCCGCAAACAGGCACAAAAGCACCTTTAAAGCTTCCTCCTCACTCTTCAGTATTTACGACCGAATAAAGGAAACTATTAAAATTTGCGAATGTTTAATATTTTCAAAAATTGTTATTTTCTCTAATTCCCCAAGTGCTATGTATTCTATTTTAAGTAATTATTTGAGTAAACAAAAATTGATTTTACATTTAATACTAAATTATTCCAATTGATGTCAACAATTGGAATAATTTAGTATTAATTGAAAAAATATTTTTGTTACCAAAACATCATACATATTTCTGTAGCTTGTATTCTTGGCAAAGGAAGCATGTTCAACCGGTCGACCTCTATGTGATTTTTATTAGCCAGTAACTGATCTTTTATATATAACTGGTGTATATAATAGAATACGGAATGACGTGATGAGGGATGAATGTAAACTTAAGACTTGAAGTAATGTAATGGATGAAGTAATGGAATGTAAACTTAAGACTTGACAAGATGAAGATCACCGAGATGGTTTGTGTATGTAGAACCAATTGATAGATTAACAGAACAAATATATAGTGTAAATGTGAGTGGATGGTGTGGTAGAGGAATTCTAATAAATGTGTGGTTGGATTAAGTAAATAATATTTTTTGAGACAGGCGTGGCATTTTGCACATCGATGTTTTGCACGATCGTCGCACCATCAATGCGGCGTATTACTACTTCATGTTACACCTGCAGTATGGGCCTTGCGTTGTCATGGAGAAGAATCGCTTCTCGTATCGGTTGGTCGTATGGGATAAACAACAGAATGAAATGACAAAGAATGATTGTGAATAAGCTGAAGAAGAGTATTCTGAGGTAGTTTGGGCATTGGAATAAAAGAAGAATGATTGAGAAATCAAATTTACTGAGCGAATATGAGTAAAAGTAGAAATGTAAAAATTCAGAGAAATTGAAAGAGCTGTATACATGATGAGCAGGTGAAAAATATGTATAGTCATGGACAAATCTGGGTATTGATCCTCTTTGTCCTAAAAGTCTGAAAAAATATTTGTTTAGGGAAAAAAGGTACAAAATAATAAACAAACAGCAATTTTTATAATTCATCTTATTACTAAGAAAAAATAAATATTTTAAGATACGAGTATATTTAAAATATTTTACTCACACTTTTTATTGTAAAACTTAAAAAATAATTTTAATACATTTTTGAAAAGTCTTTATCACTACTTAACATTGATTTTAAATTTAACCCATTAACGCCCGCCGTACACGCTTGTGTACACCTGTTCAAAGCGCGAATTGGTGTTTTCTTTATATGATTATTATGGAAGTAATTACTTATTTCGAAACTATAAAATAGTAGTTAACTATAAAAAAATAAAATTTGGCAATAATGCGTAAATAAATATCATTGGTTTATCATCGCAATATGGATATGAAATAAGATTTTTTTCGTAAGATGTTTTTAACGTTTTTATTATAAATAATAAAATATTTTCTCTTGTTTTTTTATTATTAGGTATAGTTAGACTCTATTATAACGCGTGATTTTATTACTGCAACGAAAAAAAATTTTTATGGTGTGCTGGGTTATATTTTATTGCCCTGTACACAAGCGTGTACAATGGGCATCTGACTGTAAAAATGTTAATGACTCGTGGAAGCAGATCATATTCAGTTCGCTTTTGTTTCTTGCTCAGTTCATACCCTGCAGTGTGCTAAAGGCATAATTCGATAACACATATATTTGATAACCCGATAACTATAATTGTCGAATCCTGAAATCCTTAAAATTTTTAAAATGGCGGCCCGTCGTGTTTTCACAAGCCATAATACCTATACAAGACTCGAAGAAGCCCTTGAATCAATAATGTCCGATGAAAACGATGAAGTCGAATACGATATAGTATTGATTCCACCAAATCCTGATGTCCTGAGTGACGAAGAAGAAGGGAATGACGATGATTTGACGTCCTCTAATCTTCCAAAAGATGTGCCAGGTACAGTGCAAGTAATTCCACGTCGTCCTGGCCATGATATTTCGGACTGGGACTACAGTGATGATGAGCCGCTTTCTAATTATATAAGATCTTCAAAACGAGTTAAAAGTCAAGACGCACCTAAGTGGAGAAAAACTTCACCTATATATAGTACAACACATAACATTACCGATGCCATTCAGAGCAGACAAAAGACTGTTGTAGAATCCATAAAAGACCACAACCCTACAATGTTGTTTGAAAAATTCTTTGATGAAGAGGTTATGAACTTGATAACACAAAATAGTGTTTTGTACGCTGGTCAAAATAATCGACATAATTTTGAAATTAATTGTGAGGACTTGAAATCTTTTTTGGGCATATTGATATTGACTGGATATCACGAATTACCTACCGAACGTGCTTATTGGAGTTTGGATGAAGATCTTGGCATTCCATTGGTTGCAAATTGCATGTCACGTAATAGGTTTTTGGAAATAAAAAGAAACCTACACTTTGCAGACAATTCTCTAGTTGAAAATTCGAATGATAAAATGTTCAAAGTGAGACCATTGTGTAATCTCATTCAGAGAAACTCGTGCCAGTGGGGAGTTTTTCATAAAAATTTGTCTGTAGATGAGTCCATGATTAAATATTTTGGCCGTCATTCAGCCAAACAATTCATAATGGGAAAACCTGTGAGGTTTGGCTATCGGAATTGGGCAGCAACAAGTTCTGATGGCTACTGCTACACATTTGACATTTATTGCGGCAAGTCATCTACAGAAGTTTCTGCTGATCCTCTCGGCGCGAGAGTCGTAAAATCTCTGCTGGCAAAGATGCCAATTGTACCAAATGAACATATTGTGTACTTCGATAACTTTTTTACAAATTATCAGTTGTTGCATGATTTGCGACTCTTAGGCTACAGGGCCACAGGCACAATGCGAGAGAATAGAACTAAGAATTGTCCACTTACCACTGTGAAGGTAATGAAAAAGCGACCTAGAGCAGAGTATGACTACCGATTTGACACAAAAAATGAAATTACAATTGTACGCTGGAAAGATAATAATGTTGTTACAATGGGATCCAATTTTGACAGTATAGAGCCTCTGGGAAAAGTGAGAAGATGGTGCAAGGTTCAAAAGCAAAAAGTGGAAGTCAATGTCCCAAGACTGTTTATAAATTACAACAGAGGAATGGGTGGCGTCGACCAAATGGATCAGTCCATCAGTCTTTACCGAGTGTCCATAAGAGGAAAAAAATGGTGGTGGGTAATCTTTACCTACTTACTAGATATGGCTATTTCTAATGCTTGGCGACTACATGTGTTACTCAGCAAGACTGGACAGGTGACATGTATGGACCAATTATTGTTCAGACGGACGATTGCCCGAGGGTACATACGACACATAAAAACGAAAAGTCATCCGACATCGTCAAAAATACTTGGATTGGAGCAAAAAAATAATGGTCACAACCCCGAACGCATAGAAAACCCATTGCGTTGTGTTATTTGCCACAACCGAGGTCGCTGGCGATGCGGACTCTGTAAGAAAACGTTGTGTGTTGAGCGACCGTGTTTTGGACAATTTCACTCTTAAACCGCCCACTGTACACAGCCGTGTACAGCCCTTTATTTTCTAAAATATAAGTGTTTATTTAAATTTTTCTTTTCTAATAGTATTAAGTGTTCACAATGTTGTAATAAATAACAATAAAAAATAATTTTCACATGTAGTTTTCTTTTGGGCGTTAATGGGTTAAAATAGACTTTCATCTCTTGTTTAACCCTGAGAGATCGGCGCACTGCTATAGCAGTGGAAGAAATTTGTTCTACCCTTGTATTCTAAATGAATGATATTCATTTATAATACAAGGGTATATTTGTTTTTTGTTTTTTTGTTGTTTAAAATAAATATTTATCACGAACGTCCGAATCGTAAATATATCTCAGCACTAGATAGACAATTATATTTTTTTCTCGTAGCGCTCTCAGGGTTAACTGCCATTCTGATAATATTATTGAATGACCATTATATAATATTATTGTTAATTGTGTCTATGATATAAAAAGTGACAAAAAAAGTTCAGAGTCCAAAAAATATAATTGAACTGAGGATAAAGTTGAAGTTTGATTTAAAGGTATAGTAAAGTATATGAACCTAACAAATAAATTGGATAACACTGAGTCGATTTGAAGTGTTCACTTCAAGTTTTTACGATCACAATAGGAAATCTTGCAATTTATGTTCAATTTCCATTCATGAAAAAAAAAAGATTTGGCAGTAAAAGCAATTATATCTCAATATACAATTCTTAAGAAAAAATGCTTTTCATTGAGGTTGTTTATTTCTTGAAAATAAAAAAATGTAATCTTTTTTAAGGTGAGTTCTTATATTTACAGGAAATCTAATAAAATACTCTCCTGTAAAGTCCCATAAACTGAGATAAACTGGTTTTAATGCAACATTTTGCATGACAATATGTATGAAGGATAGGCTGAAGAAAATATGGATAGACAGGATCATTACTAGGTGTACCAGAGTAAAACTTGTAAAAACATTGATTTATTCCAATATTTCTGTATGGTGTCAGAACATGGACATTGATAGAAAAGGAATGGAAGAAGAAAGCCACCTTGTAGATGTGCTGACTATGTATGTACGAGGGCGGTCCGATAAGTACTTAGCCTCACCGCCCGATGGCACCACTATCGCAAGAGCAATTTTTTATCGCGTAGTACATTCTCGTTGACAGCTACTGTCAAAATTTCAGCCGAATCGGACGCGTAGTTTTGTTTTGACCGCGTGTGGAAGCGAGCGTGTCCGCGGATTTGAGAAAAATGGAAAAAGAGCAATACCAGTCGGTGATTCGATTTTTCTTTTTGAAAGGAAAATCGCGCAGCGAAATCAAAGAGCGCTTGGATGCTGTGTACGGTGACTCTTCTCCTTCGATGGCGATCGTCAAAAATTGGTTTAACAAGTTTCAACGTGGTCGCACGTCGGTTTTTGATGAGCCACGCCCAGGTGCCCCGAAAACGGCTACCACGGAGGATAACGTGACAAAAATCCACGATCTCATATTGGCAGACCGCCGATTGAAGGTCCGTGAGATATCTGAGACAGTAGGCATCTCAAAAGACCGCGTGGGTCATATCCTGCATGAAGTATTGGGCATGAGAAAGCTGTCGGCGCGATGGGTGCCGCGTTTGCTCACTCCGGACAACAAGCGCAACCGTGAGACCGCTTCAGAGCAGTGTTTGACGATGTTTAAGCGCAATCCGAAGGAGTTTCTGCGTCGTTTCGTGACCGTTGACGAAACATGGATACACTGGTACACACCCGAGACCAAGGAACAGTCGAAACAGTGGATTTCACCCGGCAAACGTGCTCCGAAGAAGGCGAAGACTGTCCTATCGGCCGGAAAGGTGATGGCCACCGTTTTCTGGGATTCAAAAGGTGTGATCTACATCGATTTCCTGGAGAAGGGCAAAACAGTCACAGGGCTCTACTATGCCGAATTATTGGGCCGATTCGACGCCGAATTGCAGAAAAAACGGCCCCATTTGGCGAAGAAAAAAGTGCTCTTTCATTATGACAACGCACCGGCTCACACCTTCGCCGTCGCCACGCCCAAATTGGTAGAATTAGGCTACGAACTGCTGCCCCATCCACCGTATTCTCCAGGTTTGGCCCCGTGCGACTTCTTTTTGTTTCCAAATTTGAAAAAGTCACTCGCCGGGCAGAAATTTGAGTCGAATGAGGAGGTTATCGCCGCCACGGAGGCCTACTTTGCAGACCTCCAGAAAACGTATTTTTCAGACGGGTTAAATAAGTTGGAGCATCGCTGGGTCAAGTGTATCGAACTCAAAGGAGATTATGTTGAGAAATAAATCGCCACTTTTCCAAAAAATTTGTTATTCTTTTGTAGGCTAAGTACTTATCGGACCACCCTCGTATGTTGCATATACTTTAACAGCGTGTAGGATAAACTTATCAATTCTGGAAGAACTACAAATCAAACAGTGTTTGTCTTCAATTATACAACTGTGAATCCTCAGGTACTTTGGTTATATTAATACTATAGACAGGAATATACAATGGACAGACTGGTGATCCAAGGGAAAATAGAAGGGAAGTTCATCTCATTTACGAAGATAGACTCCATTTATTGAAATTGCATATTCTGCAACAAAAACAAAATCTTAGTCTTGATTGAGTGTTATAACTCAGTCAACAATTTTCCTTCTAACCAAAACACAAATTTTACAACTTTCCAAAACCAAATTTTACGATTCAAGGAAAGATTGTTTGGATATCTGAGTTGTGGAATCTGAAACAAACTGCTCAATAGTGTAGTGAGTGATGTGATATTGAATCAGTTTAAAAGCCGTGTGGTCAAGTTCCTACACACAAACCCAGAAGTGATGTTTTAGTAGTGTTTTGTTTTCTTTGCTTCTTTTTAAAATGATTTTTCTATGGTGTTGTTTTGCTTTTCCTTTATGAACATATTTATGGGAGTTCACGGCCATTATTCAAGAAGAACATATTTAAGATAATCAAACTAGGTAAACATTTTATGACGGTCAAACTTGGTAAACATATTAACAGCATATATGCTCCCTGTCTAGTAAAATAATAATAACAATAAGTTATGTTGTTTATAGTTAAGGCATTAATGTTGTGGAGGTTTAAAGACATTGTAATTTATTTTTAACAAACACTGTTTATTATACCGTCATAAAAAAGTGGAATAAACAGTGTTTGTTAAAAATAAATTACAAAACAATAAGTTATATAAAAATATTTAAGATTTCAGAAGCAATTTGAATTGATATTATTATAATAAGTTAAATAATATTAAAGGAGTTATGAATAATAAATTCAGATATGTTACTGTAAATAAGTTGAGAATGAAGTGTGCACATGTTGAATGTTGTATGTGGAACATATTGAATGAACGAGAGACATATGCATATAATACATTTATTTCTATCCTGATTTTATAAATAGTAAGGATTAAAGAAACAAAATAATTGGAAAGGCAATTATAACATTGAATAGTGAGTGTGAAATTATATAATATAGTAAATCTCAATAATATTCAATATTTTAATATTTATTCCCTGCATTAATAGGAATCCTAAACAACATTTTTTATGATGAAAATTTCATCATTTTTCTATTGTATATTACAATTTACTTAAAATATCAAATTACAGCATACCTAGGTATTGAGTAAAAATAGAGTGGATCTCAGATAAGATTCACATACAAATTAATAACCCTTAGTTCATATTCAAAACAATTAATTATATTCTTATATGCTTTGCTAAAGTTAAGTACATTTTGAAACATTATTACTAAGATATTAAAAAAATAAAGGTGTCTGCCAATTTTCGTTTCAATTGGATGCTTAGTTTTGGAGAAATTATTCAAAAACTGTATACCACCTAAAAAAGTTGAGATTTCAAATTTTGAACATGTTTGCCTAATATCATCATAAATGGTAAAAAATATATCTAACTTTACTTGAAAAAACACACAAAAGGCTAAGTTTTGTTACATATTGTACAGTGTATGGAAATTACTTGACAAGCCCTTTGATCTATGTTTCTTGACAAGTCCCTAATTAATGAAATATGTAAATTTTAACTAGCTAGGTTTAACAATGTGAGATTCTTTTCCCTATTTTCTCATTGTGTAGACATTTCTGTGCTCCATTTGGCTTTTGGGACTTTTATTTGTAGTTCATCCATTATTGTTTTAAAAATCAATAATATTCGGAGACGAACAATACAGAGCTTTTTTATAGACATAATGAATTGGATGACATATGACTGTTATACTGTTCTTTAATTGGCTGATTCGTTTTAGGGAAATTTGAAACTGATGTAGTAAGTATTTTGGAGAGTTTTGGTTGAATGCTTGCTTGCCTTGCCTTGCTTTTTATTGAAATTCATTAGTTTTAACCGGTAATATTTTTTCCATTCATTTTGGAATGGAAATACATTCGTAACTATGTATAAAACACAAATTATTCAAAAAGTAATTTTAAGGGATTTTGCAATCATATTATACTTTCATGTAAATAATTCATGTAAAATAAAATTTTAAAAAATCTATACATTCGTACACATATGGACTGGGAAAAATCGGGTTTAAAAGATAATCTGAATATTGAGACATGCAAAATATTGAGAATTTTTTATGTACGTTTTCTAGGACAAGTTTTATTTGATTACCAAAAAAATTGTGGCCTGCAAAACAAAAACTTGCATGTTTTAGAAAAAAAAAACTCGTCACCTTTCAAAAAACAAATATAATATTCTTTTAAATCATTACTAGAGTGAAATGATTTGTTATTGGTGGTAGTAGATGGATGTCCCTAAATAATATGAGTAAACATTTTTTGCAACAGTTTCATAAACTAGATGATAAAGTTAAATATCCGGAAGTAGGGTTATCAAGAAAAGGACAGTAAAATCGAAGGATTGGTACAGTGGGTGCTGTTTCCTGTATGCATCAGTAATAAGAACAGGGTCAACGAGAATACAAAAATTACTTTAATATTATATACTGATCAGCACTAACTTATGGAAATTTGGTTGCTCACAAAAAAATTAGGTTAAGAGTTCAGGTAGTGGAAATAACACACCTTAAAAAAATTGCAAGGCAATCTCTGAGATACCACCTCCGTAGTCTCATTGGTAAGACACCTGTCTCGTTAGTAAGACAACAGTGACAAATTCAAGGGTTGTAGGTCGAGATAGAAAAATCTGGTGCTCTGTTCTATACGTCTACCCTAACGGGGAAATAGAGTGATGGTGAATTTTGTATGTTTAACAGGGATATTTAATTTAATTTCTCTATTTGAAGTTTTTTTATTATTAATTCTGTAAATATGTAAAATATAATAAAGTAATCATTTATGCAACAAAAAAATTTCTTCATGAAATAACTTACAAATTATGGGCTACAAAAAACTTTTGAATGCAAACAGTGACATCTAATTGGTAATTTATCAAATAAAAAAGATATAATAAAATATGAAAATAATTTCTTTCAGAATAAAACTACCTAATTTATTGACTATCACAAAAATCTTTTAACATATTCACTTATTTTTCTATACTAATATTTAAAGTTAAATTAGTATATCATATTAATAGGCAAAACAAATTCAATGATAATTTTTTTAGTTTTTTTAAATGTTTTATGGCATTGCTGAGTTCCTGATCGAAAATATAAAACTTTTTAAATAAACGAAAGTGGCAGGGGGTACCTATCGATGGGACAGGATGGCATTTTCAATGGAGCTTTGAAAATCCTTTTTTTCGTGTTGAGTGGTTGATTTTTGTTTTTATAGATACACTGTCTTCTCACTGTTATTGTTAAAACAGGAAGCTGGTGTGATACGCAAGGATTTTTGAAATTGTCGTGGAGAGGTTGTTTTTCCCGCCAAGAGAGCTCGTCGTCATTCTACAGAAAAAAGGAAACTCTCCGTAATGGGAGAAAACTACGAACATGCAATAAGGTTTATATTTCTATGCCATAAATTGTTATTAAATAATTTAAGTCAACAATTTAAAGAAAAATGAGAATTATCCAAAAATTTATTTTTATGGTAGATATGAGATTTGTTTCGGAATGTTCTTAGTTTTTCCAACAGGTGGTCAGTTGCCAGCAACATATGCAAGGGTTAAGGTTAAATTTATTTTTATATTGTCATACCAGTATCATCTATGTTTGTAAGGATACATCATGTGTTGTCTCCCTTCACTGCGTCGAGGATCTCTCGTTGATCGATATTTTGTTTTGTTTTAACCAACAACCTGATCTGCTTTCCAAGTTAGGATTCTCATCAAATTCCAGCATGTTTCCACTTTAAAAGCTGATATTATCTACATGTTATTTCGAACATACCAGCAATCTTATAAAAATTCAAAGACCAATCTGATTGATATTTGAATCAAAGCAGTGCCTTAAAAATAATATTTTTATAGAAAGAAATAAAATATGTGGAAACATATGTGTAATTTTGCTTAATTTTTTACAAATTTATTACAATGAAAAGATGTATAATATTAAGCAGATAAAACCAAAAAAATCAATGATAAATTAACAAAACATATTATATTTCAATTTAATTCTATTTATAATAACACAAACATACTTCAAAATATTTTATATTATTTATAGTTAAGGCATAAAGGGGGTATTCTCATTTGGAATTTAAAAAAAATCGATTTTTTTTAAATTTTATTTTTCCATAATCCTTTCTGAATAATTTCCAGTAAGAAATATTCAAAAATCTTGAAAATTCGAAAATTTATGAGGGTTTATAGTCGAGCGCGCGGCGGTCGAAAAATGATTTGAGCTTCGCAGCTGTCAGGTTGTCTATTGTTATGGCAGTAGCATTATTTTCCAAATATTTTCGTTCAATAGGATTTCTTGGAATGATGAATTGATATTTAGTTTGTCGTGTAAAGAGGGGATTTTTAAACAAGTTTATATGGCCCTGGAATTACGATTAACAGTAAGTTGAAAATATTTACTTTAATTCGTGTAAAAATCACACTTGAAACTTTAAACGCGTTTCCTGAAAAATCACTTTTTATAAACTATTCCTTGTAATAACTCATAAACTAATTAACCGATTTTAATGAATAAGTACTTATTCTTTTTGTTATACCTCTCTCTTTAGCCGGTACTAGAATCGATTAATTTTTTCGATTTTTTGCACTCCTCTAAAGACAAAAAAAATGAATAAATATTTATTTTTAATTTCAACCTAGATTTTTTTTCAAATTATCATTTTTAAATCATTCTAATACCGGCCATAGCCACATGATTTCTGAGTAAAACAGATTAATTTTTTATTTTTTTCAGACGAGTACAATAGCCACAATTTCGTGCATAATGCCCCCCCCCCCTCCATGTACGAACGGTGGCCTTACTTCCGACTTAATAACAACAAAAATATATATTTTTTTTGTCATGAAATTTTATGAAAATGTTCTTAAAAGATAAATAAATATGTCTAAAAAAAACAACGATTTGAAAAAATAATTCCTTAACTGAAAAAAAGAATTGACGATTTGTCAGCCTATGAAATGAGAATACTCCCTTAACATCGTGGAGGTTTCGAGACATTGTAATTTGTTTTATCAAATACTTTTTGTAATGGTATAACCCTACTGGTTTCAAGGCTTTCACCTCATCATCAGAGAGCACAAACAAGACGTCTTGTTTGTGTTCCCCTGATGATGAGGTGAAAGCCTTGAAACCGGTAGATTTATACTGTTACAAAAGTGGAATAAACAGTGTTTGATAAAACAAATTACAATGTACTTTAAAATCATAATAATGTTTCATATTAATTATCTGCATGCTCCTACTTGTATAAGATAAATTATGAAAACTTTCTACTGGGTATACAGTAATACCAAAATTTAAAGGGCAATTGAATCCAGGAAAACAACAAATAAATGGAACCATTGAACGTTTAGTAAAATAAGTGATCTTTTACATATTTCTGGATATTCTCTTCTTACTTAAACTTAATAAAAAAAATTTTATGTATATTTTTTGATAAGCGGTTATTGATAACTAATAAAACACACATTTTCCTGAGAGCTATGTGATTTATTTATATGAATAAAATATTACAGAACTTACAACTTGCTTTATTTATTCAAAATCCCTCTCACTAGATGAATCTTCCATTGTTACTACAGTTACTCTTATAATTGTAATAAAAAAAAACAATTTTATTTATTTAGTAACAATTTATGATATGGAAATAAAATCTTTATTGCCAGGTTCGTACTTTTTTCTCATAATTTTACTTGTTTTTGTAGAATGGCGATGAGCTCTCTCGGTGGGAAAAACAACTTCTTTATGATAACTTCTGAAATCCTTATCCATCGCACCAGATAACTTCTTCCTGCTTGAACAATAACACTGATAGACACCCGCTGCAGTAATATGATTTTATCAGTAGCCAGAAATAAAAATATTTAATAAATCTAATATTACGCATTTAAAACTTCAAGTAGAGTGAACTACGTTAAAGTAAATTTGCATTAATGGAGGGATCACTATATTCTAATTCAGTATATTAACCACTTGAACAAGCATGCCCCATGTGTAGATATTGATATTCTCTAACTTTAATGATGCTCTCAAATTTCATCATATGCACTGTTCAAAAGGCAAAACAACGATACACGCTAACCAATTATATTAAACCTATCGATAAGTTTACAAGATGCCTATTACACATATTGTCTTTGGCTATGTATAAAAAAAAATATAACATATTTTGTGATCAGTGTTGTTAAATAATGACTAAAAAGAAAACCTTTTTTCTTAAGAGTAGCACATTTTTCTTGGAATATATGAGAAAGACGATACTTTATATTTGAAAGTAGTTGAAACAGTGATAATTATTCAAGGTAGCTTTACCAAGATGAAAATTAACACTGCCAAGATGAAGTGGCTAGTAAATTGTAGGTGGCAATCTGATTTATTTTTTGAAGCTTGCAGTGATTAATGAGGTCATTAATTCAGAAATCTGATCTTTCACTGTAGTGTATTATACTTTTGTTGTACTTATATACAGTAAAACCTGGTTGTTTTGTTTTCAACCGACCAGAAAGATATTACAGAGTCTGGAAGTGAAATTCAGAAAAGATTTTTTTAAATATTTTGAGTAACAAGAGAAAATGTATCTGTAATATCTCAAGTTGGAAGACATATCTCACGCAGATCATTATCAAACTTGATTCTTTGTAAACAAATTGGTTTATAAATACCAGAATAAAATTTATTATTACCATTGGGGATTGAGTAAAAACTTTAAAAAATGTAAGAAAGCATTTGTCCACAAGGCTTTAGAGATCAACAAATAAATAAAGTAAGAGCATATTACTTTATTCTTAATTAAAGTTTGACTGTAATTATTGTTAATTATGCATGTCATCGATTAATTAAATAAAATCATAGCGATTAGCATTCTTCTAAGATGATTAAAGCCCAAGTCTATTGGGTGTTCGCCGAGGGGTGGACATTCCAGGAGTAGCAATTTCTTCTTTGATCGGTAAATCCTGATCCTTGATTCTTTTTTCTTCAGCTATCTGTTTTTCAGCTTCCTGCATCTGTATTTCCATCTCCTGGAAATGTACAGCTGCTTGCTTTCTTTTATCTCGGCCTGATCTGTAATTGAAAAATAATTGTAATCCAATTTATTTGCATGTTGGAAAATGATCTGGTAATAATAATATTAAATGTAGAGGGATTTAGATACAGCCAAGATAGAATGAAGAAACAAGGGCTTTTTGATGACATACTTAGAATTAATATGGAAAGAGTTGATGGAAGCTATTGTAAACAGGCCATAAGGAACAGAAGGCAAAATCTGTATTTCAAAACACCTATGACCTATTGCGGCAATGTGAAGCAGAAAGTCAGCGCTTGGAAAATTGACAAACACATCTTGGAGCACAAATCCTTCTGTCCTCTGAATCTCAGGACTGGTTTTATGCTATCCAGGAGGTAAATACACCTGTCCTGTTTGAAATAGATTAAGTCATCTTGGTTAGGTGGATATGCCCTGAATGAAACATTTAGTCTAATCACGGGTTGCCTTAAACCAGCTGCACTAAATAAGGTGCACATCCTTGCCAGGATTGCTCTCCCAAAAATAAAGAAAAACATTGGAAGCAGTGTTGAGAGATCCAACCAATCTCAAATATCTTTTGCATAACCACCAACCTAGTCTCTAGGTTGAAACCCAGAGTCAATTTCATTAGGACCACTAAGCCTCTGGAACAACCACCTACTATTGCTAGGATGAATGAGTGGAGGGGAACATCAATCACGAGTGAATGGATTTTGCCTGTAGAAGTATTGCCATCTGATTCTGAACTGTCCTGGGAATTTGGAAATTTCTTAACATGCTTCAAACAGAAAGTGGAAGAACCAACGACATGTCAAAATGGGGAATGTTTTGTGATGGATCAACTCGACGTATCTGTGGTGAAGAGCTTTCCATGAGACACTTGATACAATGAGCTAGGAGCCTTGTGTCTTGCACTGAAAAGGACTTGATTTTTGGAACACCCAATGTTGTCCAGGTGGCAGAATTCTGGAAAAAAGTAACATATGCCTTTGACATGAGCCCCTTTAAAATTGACTGATCCTCCTGCAGATTTTTTTAAAACTATTATTATTTTATTTTCTGCAACATCATTGTTTTTTAAAAAGCAAAAATGAAAAAGATGAAGACACATTATGGTTTAAAAATGGAATAAAAAAAAAATTTTATTTGAGTCAAAAATACTTAATTCAAGAGAGCAGCTATTTTGGACTGCAAAATGTAATATTTGAGGTTATTCACGAAAACTTTGAAGTAACAATAATTTCAAGATATATTAGTTTTATTGTTCAGTTATATGTGTATCATATTTATTTTACACATAAACCATGAAATCATAGATATTCTTACACCCCCAAACATTAGACAAAAATAATGCCTGTGGCAGGAGTCGAACAGCGTAGTTTTCGAACTGGCTTTTTCCACAAAAATTCAAACCGTTATCCGTATGATCATGCACCTAATTGAAAACACAAGAGGAGACTTCAACCAACTCTTAAAACATGGACACTTGAAAATTATAAAACAGGGTTAATTAAGAATACTCTAGATTATATTAGTTCGCCGAGTTTGGAATTAAAAAGTACATACACACCATCATACTATGTCTCTTTTGGGGCAGGCAGAGATGATAAATTCCCTCAGTTAAAATATCTCCAACTGTCCTTTCCACTATTTCCTCGGTTCAACTCTTCCCCGTTTTCTATCAATTTTAGACAAATATATGTGTTTTTTAACTCTTCCGCAACTCATTATCTCAATGTGAGTAAACCATTTAAAACATTTGTTTCTAACAAACCAAGACTTTATTCAATCATTTTTTATTCTATCAAATATTGTAATACCAGATATTCTACACAAAGTGCTCATTTTTAGTGAATTTATTCTGCTCTTATCACTCCTCTTTAATGTCCAGGTTTTGTTTCCATACATCATAATTGGCACTAGCACATCACTGTGCACAATAATTTTAGAAAATGTTGCGATTGATTTATTGGTAAAAAACTTACTAAGTGTGCCATTGTCCTTATTGCCTGCAGCAACATGTCTTTCAATATCTTACAACCTCTCGAAAACTTGCTCCCCAAATAGTCTCATCGAGCTCATACACATATACATTAGTTTTGAGACGTTAACTTACTTTCCAGTTTCTTTGACAGAGAAGAACATGGGTCCCAATTCTGCTAGCCAGTGACCATCAACAGCTGTGACACACTGCATGTATTCCTTTGCTGTCATCACTAGTTCGTGATACACAACATAGTCAGGGCTGGAACCCAAACCAAACAGTGCAGATGTAGGGTGAAGATGGCAAGGCATTCCCGTTCGGCAATTGACATATTCTCCTATGCCTTTGAGACGAGCTGCTTGGTGGAAATAAGCTGTGAAAGAAAACAAAGCTCTAAGTTATGTTTCATTATTTTTTAGCAAATATCTAAATAGTAAAAATATTTCACATCCATTTAAATATCTAGGCTCAATCATTACAACAGATGACGAGGTGCTCCAGGACGTAAACAATAATTAAAAATAGATATGATCGAACTCATAGGTATTCTTATACTCCCGAATACAAGACGAAAAAAATGACTGTTATTCGAGGGGAGTAGCATAGTGCAGGATTTGAACTGGCGACTTTTCGCATGGAAGTTCAGTGTGTTACCGTGCAGCCTTCATGAGTATGCCTTAAAGACAAAGAAAGATTTGCTGTATTTACTCTAAAGACAGAGTAAGTTGTAAAGAGATAGTTTACCAGAACAGATGCATTTCCTGACGACATCCCAATCGGTTCCACATGACACTAGAGGCATTTTGTGTTGCTGCAATATGTCACGCAATTGTTGCCGTACTTCTCGTACTTTCCTCATAGCCTTGGCATGAATAAAGTGATCTGTACACCAATGAGATGAATAGCTGAAAAAAACATATAACATACTATTAGATAATAATTCTATTTTTTCCTCATCACCTTGGCATTGATAAATGATAGTAATGACATGAATAGTTGTAAAAACATATAATATATAATAATCATTAGCAAGAGAGTCAGAAATTAATTCTAAAAAAAATGTTTTTCCTTCAGAAAATGCTACAGTATTGGAAGTAATATTTTCTTTTAAACCAGTGAAGGATTGATGGGCAAAATTTTGATTTGGTTGTAAAGGCATAGGGAAACTAGAGATATAGAAAAGTGCAGGATTATCGAAGATGGAGTGGTATTCATAAAGACTAAAGAACTTTATCGTTAAGAGTCGATTGGAAAATTCATTGTTTATTTCTGTTAGTTCATCATTATCCTCAATCTCTCTCAGCTCAACAGTGAACATAAGTATCTTTCATTTCCCCCTATCCGCTGCTTCACATGCCATCTTCCTGCCTCCTACAAAATATCTTTCATCCACTTAGCTTATGATCTTCCTCAGTTACATTTCTGATTCAGAATCTAAATATGGTCATTCTGTAGCTCCATCATTCTGCCCGTTATGTGTACACCAACTTTTTCCATCAGTTCACAGGAATCTATATTATTACTAATAATATTCAATAAGGGATTAAAAGCCCCCTTGATTCTCAAATGTCATCAACTCCTTAGATTTCCTTTTTACAAAAATGTAAGAAGGAAATCTATATTTTAAATTTTCTTAATATACTCGAACATCATATTGAGATGACCATATAGTACAGCTGTGCGCTTTTCTAAATGAGGATGTATGTATGTAAGCTCCATATAACTTGTAATGGGTATCAATATTTTCTAATGATTTGGTTACCCTGAAAATGAAACCATGCATTCTGTATGCTTTATTGTCTCAATGTGCGTATTAAATGTGAACTTTGAATTTAAAAAAATCTCTCATATGATTTATTAAACACAAGTTGATATGCTATTATTTATATTACATGTAAGGTTGACAGGGCTTTTACTTCTTGTAAATGTAATAATATAGCATTTAGAAACATAACATTATAAAAAAATATGAATGGAATCTGTATAAGGCACATCTGTATGATCATATACTATGAACATTTTCATATTGTATGTTCGATTATTACAGTGGTTAAAGTACTTATTAATATTAAAAATATAAATATTAAATACAATGGGCCCAAGTGTGATCCCCAAGGAACTTCTGATGGAACATATATAAATTGAAACTAAAAACCATGAATTATACATTATAAACCGACTGTAATTTTTTTCCTATGTATGGAGAGAACCATGTGAACAAATACTAGGTAATATCAAAACAAATTCTTTTCATGAGAATTTCATGGTATTGAAGGTCTTTAAGTGATATATGTACATCACAATAACCTGTTGCGGCTGATCAATTTGAGTCATTGAAATCCATAAATATCAATAAGTTGGACAAAATGGATAATTTTTTTAGAAAATCATGCTGCTGATTCCCCCTTTAGGTTTAGAATCACTGGAGTAGCAATGTAATATGATGTTGGTACCTACCATACCTCAAAAGGTAAAAATCATCATAAATGAACCCTTAGTTGGACTGGAAGCCATTGTTTAATTTTTTTCAAGAACTATCAGGAATCTAACCCAAAGTTCGTGGGTGGAAGACAAGGATCTTACTAACTAGATCACAGTATTCACATAATATGAGTTAAAGTTTGATAATGCCATATATGTTTTATGGTTAACCTCTCCGTGCGTACCGCCCCAACCGTGGGGCCATGAAATACTGAGTCAGATAGCGTATGGCTCCGCGTTTGGGGCGCAGTGATTATTTGTCGAATATTCCGAGATTATGTCATGAATTGGAGTACCAATGACATCAATTTATGATACCACACAATTAAATCATTTATCGGCTAGTTACATGTTTTACCAACTGAACAAACGATGTTTTAAATTTTTTTAAATATATGACTACTCGAGAGGTTAAAACAGAAAGAATATTTATATATACTGACTTGTTTTGTTTCCATTGGTTGTAAACATGAAGTAAAGTCAAATGGTCTGACTCAGGTACTTGGAACTTTTCACGAACCCCGTCTGCTTCTTCTTCTCGACCTTTTGGTCGATAAAATATAGATGGAACTGACAACATGGAAACTGAAAAATAAATAGAATTTTAGTAAAAGTACATTAGCCTAGCACATCTGACACCGGATGTACTGCCAAAGTAGCCTGGTGTCTTACATACATAAATGAAGACAGGATTCATGGAATGCTTAATACTGTACAGGCAGCAACATTTTGGTTAGAAATAATTAAGTGCCATTGACATGATAAGAAGTACATTGAATATAAAAAAAATGTGGTGAGCTAAATTAACTTGTATGAATCAATATATAAAAGGGTGATGCCACTTTTTTTTTTTACAAAAAAATAAAGTAAAATATTAGCCAGTTTTTCTTTCTTCTTTATATTAGTTAATACTTTGCAAAATTAATATGAATAATTGATTCCAAATATCCACCGAAACACTCATTTGCAAATGCTTTAGCTTGTGACATAACAAACAATTCCTGACAAAATTTGATAGTCGTATTTGTCCATCCAACTGCATATAATTTCGTACATACAAGTTCACCTTGTCAATAATAATTTGTATGTTTTTCGTCAGACTCTATTTTTTTCTTCTGAAAGGAGTGTATTAGTCTGCCATCCTCAATAAAATGAATTCGAATGGCCATGTTTTTAAAGTAAATAGCAGGTATTTTTAATTTTCATTATCTATAAATAAAATAACACACCAATAGCTAAAAAACATTTTGGCCAAGGCCTACTTCCCTACTATAAGGTTGGCAGTGAATGTGTTTATATGGATTGAAGAATGAATGAACGGATATTTGATAGCTTGAACAGTTTGGGAATTGAACTAATCAAGTTCCAACATTTTTGACAGCATTAATTTAACTGATTGATTGGATATAAAAATTGTATGAAAACAACCTAACCATCATGTGCAAATTTAGCAAAGGTACAAAAAATTATAAAATATTAACTATTCAAATATATAACAATTAATAAAAATATACTTAAAACTGCAAAAATAATTTGAATCAACCTTAATAAAAAAATAAATAAAAGTTATAAAAGGGCAATTTATAAAGCACCATTTAGATAATTGATTCTCCTCAAGGGTGCTCTCTCGATTTAAATCCATTATTGATAGATTAAAAATATTACAAAATAAATATATATAAGTTGAGTGTAATGAAATGAAGGTGGTGGCTAAATATTTAGATTTTCTTAGATCATTGTACAGCTCTATGTCTCTGCTGTCAAATTTCAATATAAATAGTTACACCTTTTTGTCCCAATACAAACAATAATAAAATTAAGATAGAAAAGGGATTACCAGCAAAAGACTGATTAGTCAAGAGCCTAAGCCAGCGGTCACCAAACTACGATCCGTGGGCCGGATCCGGCCCTCCTAACTTTTTCATCCGGCCCCCGACTTCAATGTTAACTAATGTTCTAATAGGATTTCAAAAAGAATATTTTTCGTCCGGCTCCCCATGTTTTTAAAAATTTCAATCCAGCCCGTTTCTCAAAAAGTTTGGTGACCCCTGGCCTAAGCAATTTGGAATTATAATGTTTTTAAATCTTTTATCAGGGATATTTGCTTTTTTCAATGTTTGTAATATAAACCAATAATATACTAACCAATGATCAAGACATCAGCACTGCAGCCCATTTTGGCAGCAGCAATTAGCATGTGGCACTGTGGAGGATCCAGTGGGAACTCGGCCATTTGTCTGCCCATGGGGGTGAGGGAGCCAGTGTGGTCAAGGGCTCCGAGAATCCACAGCTGATACATTGAGTTTAACAGGGTATCCTAGGAAAACATATATAAATAAAATCACAGTTTCAATTTAAATTTGAGTTCTAACTCCATATCAGACTTTACGCCATCATCAATCTAAGATATTTATAATTTTCGACTCCTCCAATTGCCTTGCTATTTGATGTTATATTACTAATTACTTCACTGAACATTAGGTTCGCTCATGATCATGAATTTAGTTTTGCTGACATATTGAGTTTCACTTCAATGCAAATGTGTGAATAGAGTGTATCAACACAGGACTCAAAATTTTTAACATGTATTAAAAGATTATATATAATGTTAATGGCAATGGGCCGGACACATAGCCAGAATGTCAGACTCCTGATGGACATCCGAAATAATCCAATGGTACCCAAGAGGCATAAAGAGGCCCAGAAGAAGACCGAAGGTACGCTGGATAGATGAAATCAGGAAGCATGGCAGCATCACATGGCATCAGTGAGCAAAAAACCGAACTATTTGGAGTCAACTTGGGGAGACCTTCATCCAGCAGTGGATCGACCCTGGTTGACAATGATGATGATATAATGTTTACATGAATGACATAAGAAATAAGGAAAAAGAGATGGTGTGAGAATCACATAAACTATGCGAACAATATGGTTTTTCTATCACCATCCATAATTGGATTAAGAATTCGAAGAAACAAATGTGAAAAGTACGCTTCAGAGCACAATATGGAATATAATCCATTAAAAACACAAATGGTACAAGTAAATTGTTCAGACAAGGACTTAATGCTGACAAAGTTTTCCCAGTATATCTGAATAATACTGAACTTACTAACAAACAAGGTTAAATGCTTGGAACATGTAATAAACTATGATCTTACATATGATGATGATGTGGAAAGACAAAGGAGAAGTTTAAGTATCATGTCAAACATGCACACTTGGAAATTCTGTAGATGTAGTGACGGAGTAAAAAAGATCCTGTTCAACTCTTTTTGTACGAGTATGTGCATATACAAGCAATTATAAAAGGTCCTCCATAGAACGATTCAGGGTGCAATATAATAATGTGCATTAAATCATATTTGGTCACTTGCATTACTGCAGCACATTTTCACATGTTCACAGAAGGCAGAATGCATGAGTTTATGGCCCTATGAGACATCAAATGGCGAGTATGAGAGAAAGAATAACATGTGCCACCAACAAAATAATTTGAGGTACTTTTCCCCATCAAGTACTATAGTAAAGCTGAAGTGAAAGATGTTCAACTCTTCAGACTCCTTAGCTAGATGTTAATGTCTAGTGACAGTTTCTTGATTTATTCTAACATTGTTCATATTTTTTTCTCGCTTCTCATAAATTTAAATATTCATTTGATTTTTAATATGTACAAGTATGTAATAGCTTTGTTCAAGTGTCTATGCACTATGTGTATATATTAAATATTATGTATGTACGAGGCGTATCCAGAAAGTAAGTGTACTGAGGCTCTCACGACTGGATGGATTCTATTTTCGACATGTTGGCTACACTTCCGTGTAGCCTGACCCTTCCCCTCCGCAACGAGACCGGTTTGAGGTCAGTATGTTGAGAAGTGTCGACGCGACAACACGTTTCGTGAAAAATGTCAACCAAATCTCCCGCCAAGTGCGAAATTTTATAAAAAGGCAAGAGTTTTTGAGGCGCTGCAAAGTCCATGGAGATGAATTTCTCCGCTCCATCGTTACTGGAGATGAAACTTGGGTTGCACACTACACGCCTGAAACCAAAAGGCAGTCTCAACAGTGGCGTCACACCTCTTCACCCTCAGCCAAAAAGTTCAAAACCACAATTTCAGCCAAGAAAATCATAGCATCCGTGTTTTGGGACTGTCAAGGCATAATTTTAATTGAATATATGCCTCAAGGGGAGACCATCAACTCTGCAAGATACTGTGAGACCCTAAAAAAATTGCGGAGGGCGATTCAGAACAAGAGGAGAGGCATGCTGACAAAGGGAGTCTGCCTGCTGCATGACAATGCCAGACCACACACGGCCAACGCCACGAAGGAACTGCTCGCCTCGTTTAAATGGGATGTCCTGAACCATCCCGCGCATTCCCCTGATCTAGCACCTTCAGATTACTATCTCTTTACCTCCCTGAAGCTGTACATGGGTGGAAAAAGGTTTTCAACCGACGAGGAGGTAAAGGAGGAGGTGGAGAAGTGGTCGGAGGGGTTGGTGGGAAACTACTTCGAGGAAGGCATCAAAAAGTTGATACCCCGCTTCACCACCTGCATTGAGAGGAATGGCGACTATGTCGAAAAATAGCTTACATATGTACTACGGTAACCACGTAATTTTTTTGTTTAAATAAAAAAAAATGTAACCTACAAAAATTCAGTACACTTACTTTCTGGATATGCATCGTATTTTGATTTTGTAGGTTTGCAGTATATACGTATACGAGTATATACCTTAAGATCTCGAATAAAAAAGGAAAAAAAACATTACTTGTGGAGGTGGGTCCATGAAATGAAACTGTAAGAGATCCTTGACTCCGAGACTTTTGAGTAGAAGAACAGTGTTGGCTAAGTTGGTCCTCTGGATTTCTGGCACTGTTGTTACCAGCAACTCATCCTTATATTGCCTTTCTGTGTAGAGGCGGAAAGCCTGGCCAGGGCCTGTACGCCCAGCTCGACCAGATCTTTGATTTGCATTTGCTTGACTTATGGGATATATCTGTAAAAAATATGGATTTATTAATTTGTATAGTACTTCTAAGGGTATTCACATTAAATATGTGGACTTGTTGAAAGTGAGCCCTCAGGTTTAGAGCCGGTATTGAAGGCACGCATTTCACTATCTGTGATTGTGTATTTCGGCAATACTATTGCATGATGAAAGTTAACAATAAACTTGCAGATGAAGTTTATTTTCTTTATTGAGGTACCATTTGGAATCAAACACAAACCTCCAGGTAGAAGAGAATCAATTATGCCATGGATATCACAAAAAAAAGAAAGCAGAATGGATATTGATTAAATAATGAAGTCGGAAATGAGTTGCCGATCAGGATAGGTGCTGCCAGTGGTACTTTCAACAATATGAAGGCAGAATGGGATTCCTCAGCATTCAGTCTGAAGATGAAGTGTCTTCTGTTTGGCCTTTGCATTCTGACTATTTTATTGTACAATTTTGAATCTTGGAATGTTACCGTAGCCCAAGGCGGAAGATGCCTTAGGAGGATGATAACATAAGTGTCAGATAGTACATTCAAGTGATGACTGAGACTGTTTCAGTTTGAACATGGCAGTAGCCTATAGCCATCAAAGGTGAGGCGCTGAAGATGGTTGGGTTACATATTGAGTTATGCCATCTGGTAGTTAGTCAAGATTTGCGCTGTTTTATTACCTGCAAGGGACTCAACGAGTCGGATATCCATCCTATACCATACACTGATTTTATGATACAGAGATTTACATTTTCGGACTAGGGAGGGTGTAGAGTGCTCGGCTGTGAACCGACCTGGAATTACTAATGGAATATACAGCGGTGATTATGATAATATAAGATTGGTGAAAAATTAATAAGTTGTACAAAAATGATAATAAGTTGTACAAAAAATTAATCTTTTCAAAGGGAAATGATAATTTCACTAAAATGAAACATATCCCTGTAATGCAAAAGGTTCCTTAGTGACGCTCCAGTATTTCTAAAAAATTCAAAATATTGTAGAAAATTAGTTATAAAATATTACTCGCCTACTTATTCCAGTGAAAGTATTTGTATGTCTAGTTATAAAAATAATCAATTGCATAAGAAACAATGCCTTGCGACTTGTATTCTACAAACTAAATGATGATTAAACACTTCATGTAAAAGTTTTTGATAATTTTTTTTATATAATATTTCTGTGCACCTTACTTAAACTTACGAACAGGTAAAATTTGTTTGGTGAGCGTGTATTCAATTTGTGTCATTGTAACTGTGCGCAGGATCAACATTGATAGTGTTAATGCAGTTAGCTAAATTGAGTACCATAGTCACGTTTCTTCTAGCGATTTAAGTAGTTAATACATGAAAAACTGCATGGACAGCATATGTAACAAAGACTAAATATTCACTGTATAATGTATCTTTATAAATATTTGATTTAATTTACTAACCTGTAAAGCATCCATACCAATTCTTGGATTATACACCTTAAGTTTGCAAAATCCAGAATCAATGACGAATATAATTCCATCCACAGTGAGTGAAGTCTCTGCAAAAAAAAAACAAATTAAAACATAGAAATAAAATCAAAATTCACAGAGAAATAACAGATGCACATTTATCATAGAAATAGATCTGGTGAAGAACCGTTTGGGGAGAAAATTGACAGCAGTACAAAGGTTGGATAAATTCATTTATCTTGGTACCATATTTAACATAAACTGAAATAGAATACCGCATGCTAAAGGGCTTAAGGGAAAATACATGATGATCTTTCTTTCATCTAAGCCTCTTTCTATATTAGGAACACAAAGCTGAGAATATAAAATACCATTTATCAAACCAGACGCAAGTTACATGACGGAGACATGGATAATGACCCTAAGAAAATAGCACATAATATTCTAGTTCTCAAACTAGAATAATTGAGAATAGTTGAGAAAAATTCTGGACTCATGACCTGGTGTAGCAGCATGAATCTGGAGACACAGAAGTACATAGAGATTCGAGCCTTGTTACATCAACCTTTGTAACTAACCCATGTTAAACCTAATATACTCGTATATCAGCAGATCATTAGATCCTAAACATTTGATGAAATATTTTAAGATTCTTTCAAACAAAAAAGGTTGGGAAACACTACATATGTTACAGCAACAAGTAGCTGTCTAATTAATATGGAAAATTATGGAGAAATTTATTGGTAATATCCAATTAAATCATATATATTTTGAATTTGCATAACACGTAGAATAAATGAATATCATTAGATTTATTTAAATATCATTTCATTTTTTAGAATTATCTTACTTATCTTTATATATATATACATACAAAGAAAATTTCTTTTACATGAAAAACTTTGATTAAAAAAAAATCTCAATATTGGGCATTTACAATTTGGGCAAAAATGTCCAATTTGAATAATTTTTATTAAAAATTGTATGAATTTTGATAAAATCGCTTATTTGTTTCAAGTGTTTTTGTATTAAATATGCCCTTATCCATTATTTTCTACAAATTTTAGCACATTGGCAATTTTAATGCAAACTAAAAGTAAATATTTTAGATTCAGAATTTGTTCTGATTCTGAAAGCGAGATACATATGTACACGTATATAAGACTTTAAAATGAAAAATTTCCCCGATAATATGTTCATAAAATGGATTAGATAACCACAGGTGCTTAGTATCTATTACGAATGTTATATTAAAAGTATGTCCGAATTGTGCATAGATATGACAGGCAAATACTCGTAGATCCAGAATAAAACAAAATTTAAAATTAAAATAGTCATATAAAACAATAATTGACAATTGAAGAAATTTGAAACTCATTTTGCATATCAATAACTGAATAAAAATGCAAACAGAAGTGTTTGAATTTATACTAGTATCTTGATTTTTTGCACATGTTTGATAAAAAGAATCCTTACCAGCAATGTTAGTGGCTACAACACATTTTCTGATGCCATCAGCAGACTTCTGGAATATTTTGGCTTGAAGGTCAGATGGCAGTTGCGAGTAAATGGGTAGAATGGATAGAAGCGGAGCATTGTCGATTTCTCCAATTCTCTCAGTGAGAACCTGAAAAATAATATAATAAAAAAGACTTAAAGGGGGTTACATTATTTATTACATTTGTTCCGTAATATTATTTTGAATCCCTAATATATAAGTATGTACGAGTATATCTTTATCCCCTATTGTAGTGGTAGGCTCCAATTTCTTTTGGAATTCATCTGCAATATACACGTATATATATATATAATTCACTTCGTCTCGTATCATATATTTTCATTGACTATCTGAAAAGTTTGCATTGACTGTTGTACACTTTCTGGAGTGTGATCTTTGGTTGTTGCTCTCGGCTTTTTCTTCAAGGTGGCGAGTAGCATTTCCCACTTCTCAAGAGGCCTGCATAGAATGTATTCATGTCATCTTAGTCTCCTTTATTGCAATTTATTTAAGATGCAATAGATGTCAAGATGATATGTAAGAGTGTCTTCCAGAAGTCAGTCATCTCAGATACAGTTGACGAAAATACTACCATGTGCAGACTCATAAGGGATCCTATCTTTAGATCCCCATTGCTTTTAACACTAACAGGATAACTACCTAGATACTTCATAACATCACGTTATAAAAATACCAGATATTTTTTATTTATCATTTTCACGTATAATAAAGAAAGCAAGTCATTATTTCTACATTGTTTCCAAACGAAAGTTATGATCAATGTAAAAGAATGAAATATGAAAAATATAAATAGCTTAGGCCAAGAATATATAAATCTCTCATTCCTATTATTCTGTAGTCCATTCTTTCATACACACATATATTCCTCATGTTTCTCTACTTGAAACATTAAAAAGCAGTTGAATACGCTGTTAATTTTTCTGTACTCTTCTTTTGTATACAAGTCCTTGTCATGCTTCTACACTTGATGCAGTTGAATGTGCTGTAAATTTTTCTGTGCTCCATTCTTTTTTGTACACTCATCTTCATCGTGCTTCTCATCTTGAAACCTTATAAAGCAGTTGAATATGCACTTAATTTTTCTGTACTCCCTTCTTTCGTACAAGCAAGCATCCTTATTGCGCTTCTCTACTTGAGGCAGTCAACTATGCTGTTAATTGCACAAAAAGGAATTCCAATGTAAGAAGTGCTATGTTTTCTCAAATCATCAATTCTTCTGCGTATTGACATTTCTGTGTTAATCTAATAAGAAAATGAGATAAAAAGAAACCAGATATTTTAGCACTAAAACGTTAGCTAATGAATTGCTTGCGCAAATTGGCGTCACCGTCACTATAGCAGACGAGTCAGGCGGTTCTGTGGACAAGTTAGTTCCGATTTTTTATGAATCCGAGAAACCTAAGTAGTTTAAACAAACTAAAACTATATCAAACCTATAACAAAAATCAATCGGTTTAAAGAGAAACAACGAAATTTGAAGCTAAATTCTTTTTTCGTATGGTTCGCTTTAACATTCCGAATTGGTAATTCGGACATAACATATAATCGAGTCTTCGGCTTTATAATCACTGGAGTAGGTATAATTCACAGTTAGTCATTCCTTATGTTGGTAACACTACCGTATGTGAAGAGACAACCCTCGCACATGTATTGTTATTGACAAACTCTTTCACCAGACTGTGTATCTTGTTTAAAAAAAATGGGTACCATCAAGAATCAAACCCAAAACTTCCGGGTGGAAGTCAAGTGGCTAAATAAAAGGCTAAATATTTAATAGTTTTACTGCTGGACATTTTTTTTTCAATACTATAAATCTTTTATATATAGACACTCAGCACTCTAACGGTTAAATACGGAAAAGAAGTCCAAATACTATATCTCGGATATCACAAGGTGTTTTTCGCTTAGTTTTCGAGGAATACGTAAAACTGAGAACACGGGTTTGTCTTATAAAATTAGTGAGATAAAAATATTCAAGTATAAGAATATTTGATGAAGAACGATTACCTATGATAAAGATGAATGGATATTTTGTACTTGCTGTATACTATATTCCATCAATAAAACTTTAATGCATTAAGTCGGAAATTTTCATACCTACACATATTTTTGAACTAGACAATTATTGCTTTTAATGAAAAATCGTCACGTCTCTAACTCGACTCTTGGCAGAAATACAATCAATATAAATGTTTAATACAAAACTGTTAGTCCGAAATATAAGGCATTTTTATCGAAAAATTTGTTTTATTCAATAAAACAGCGTAATTCTACAACCTATTTGCAAAAAAGGTTATTATTTTATTTGTATAATAAAAAAGGTATAGTTGGTATATTTTATATTTTTTAATTCATTTATCTCGAAATTACTTCCGCCTTGTGGCGATTTTACATTAGAGGTAGGATATATTGTCTAAGTTCAAAATAATACACAGAAGATTACTAGAAATGATATTATATTAATAACACAATTCATATTTTTGACAGTTTCAATATTATTAAAGCGAGTGGATGGAATTAATAAATATTAGCAAAAATGTATATTGTTAAAATGATTGTATGCAATTTTTGGATCGTGTCTAGCAGCTATAACGTTAAGCCAATTAATTAAAATCTAACTAATAACTATACTGTGAAAAGTTTCAACTACATTGCGTCTATACTGATCACTTATGTTCGATTGTAAATTATCTTAAGGTACGATAATTTCGAAGACGAGTTTTTCCAAATCAATTAATCGATCAATAAAAACACACAAAAGTCTTATTTTATATACATATATAAGTAGATGACTCCCTTTCAAGAATAATCTGAAACACAAAGTGAATAAAACATATACTGAATGAAGTGATGACGTTATCAAGATATTTAGAGTAGCAATACGGAAATACAAGAGAATATAAAAATAACTGGATTAAATTGAGATTCATAGCTATATACTCGTATTATAAATCAATGCATCAGTTTAAATGATACTTAATGTATGTTTTTAATATTTAATAAGATTATTAATAATACTCAATTATATTAATAGTCTGTACT
The DNA here is from genome assembly GCA_949825065.1 of Odontocerum albicorne. Taxonomy (NCBI): domain Eukaryota; kingdom Metazoa; phylum Arthropoda; class Insecta; order Trichoptera; family Odontoceridae; genus Odontocerum; species Odontocerum albicorne. Next base: position 32,005,389 of record OX463845.1, on the reverse strand, counting down.
GGTATTTAACTTTAAAATTATTGATAATACTCAATTATATTAATAGTCTGTACTGGTATTTAACTACCGTACGTTTTAGCAATTACTCGAGAGAAAAAAACAGTATCGTTAGCTTGTAAATCGTCTAACAACCGAGTGCTTTTTTTGTGATTTCTTAAGAGAAACACAGTACTATTAGCTTGTAAATCTTTCAAACGCAATCACGTCGATTGTCCGAGTGGGTAAATAGAGAGAGTAAGTAAATTCACCAGAGAAAGATCTATTCGCTGTTTGCCTCGAGGACTCATCTGTACAGCTGAAACATTTCAATATTTGACGTCTTAGTTAAAAATAACTTAAACACATAAATAATTGAAAGGTGTTATCCGGTGTAATTTCTTACAGGCTTTTGGCAATTTTAATTTGTATTCTAAGGTTTCATTGTAATTTACTCATCAGAACTTTAGGAAACACTTGAAGATAATCCTTTTTGGGAAGTCTTCAAAATTTATGACTACATATTGCATGAACACTACGCGCTACACTTTATCAAAATCCAAATATGATGCTATCATATATCGGAAGATCTACAAAACTTTATTTGTAGTTTGTCTTCCCTAAGTAAGTTTTCTGCGGTTTTCATACCAAATATGTTTTTCTAAACATACATATGTAGATGCAAGAAAGCACCCAATCTAATGACCGCAGCCACCATTTTCCTGCATTTACACTTAACTTTTTTATTTTTTGTAATGTTTTTAATCTGTTAATAATAGAGTCCGATTTAATTGGAGCGCCCTTGAAGAGATACTGTTCTCTAAACGGCGATATATAAATTGTCCTTTTATTATTATTATATCGTATACGTGACGATATAGGACTTTGTTAATCAATATCCCTCTTCAATCATTCGAATGAGAGTTTACCAAAGCTTTGATACAAAATATCCAATAGAAAAGGAAAACTGCATTTAAAAAACAATCAAAATTATAAAAATACATTAAGAAGCATCTACCGGATGACAAATTATCCGGTACTTGGATATCGAACAAAATATGTACAGTCTTATACCTTTGACATGAATCACGGTTCGTTATTATTTTTTAATGATTCGGCTGTGGTTCGTGGTTTCGATGCTAATGCATTGGTCACGGTCCAGGAAAATTGCAAAGAACCGCCAAAAACCGGTTGCATACAACGAGTATTAGTGATGGAAATGTCAAAAAGGTGTCACCGTGGTTGAATGCTGACACCGTGGAATCTCCGTTGTTCAAAATTAAAGATTAAAAAATACTGACGAAAACGAATCAAAATCTTCATTGAAAAAACGTTAAACTATTTGAGTAAAATGTTAAAAGAGACTTGGTTTTGGAGTGCGATGTCACTATTGTATTTGGAATCGAAAGAATGCCAACAACAGTATATTATACAGTAAAATTATAAGTATGGGTGTAAGTAGAATTAATATTTGTATAAATGTTTAATTCTACACAATACAGTCTGTCTATTATATTAGCAGTATCACTAGGCTTATTGCCTGTTCTGACTTATACCAGTGAAATTCATACATAAAAAAGCTGGGCATATTTATATCAAACTGAATTTATCAAAATGTTATAAAAATATTAAAAGTATTGTCCCCGCGCAAAAACATAAGATAGGAATGTTCAGATGGTTAGACCAAATGAGTTACGTTTGATTAACGATTCAAATATATAGTATGTGTATATGTCTGAAGTGAATGGAGAACGAGGAACAGGTCGATTGAGGAAATATACATTTTAACTGAGGGAAAGGTAAGAAGTATGAGAAACAGAAGAACATGTACAACGAGATGTATGGATCAAGACGAGGCGAGATCTGTATGTGTAGATATAAAGGCGTATAGATGTTTCCTTTCTCCCAAAAGAGTCATATAATATAAATTGAAAATTTATTTTCTTCATTCATTTTTGAAAATTTCACTAGGAAACCATATAGTGAATGAATGATAGTTTTTACCACGATTTTTTTTGTACTATAAGTTGAATCAAACTTTTAGTGTAAGATATTTGTGAACTCTTGTTTGTATGGGATAGTTTAAGAATGTATGGTAAAGCAAATAAGTAAAAATAATTTTGAAAACGAAACAAAAAATAAACGAAATCTACCAATTGTGAGATTCGATTACTATTAAATTTTATTCATCATCTCTGGTTCTTTTCTCACAGTCGGAGGTTCAGCCCGATTGACCTTCAGTTTTTCCGTAGCCAAATCATATGATAACATTTTCTATAAACATGATTAAAAAATTGCATGTCATATGACATATCGTACAATTTTTATACAGCATACCCATTTTTATTGAACTATCCACGATCGATGTTAACCTTAAAATAATATCATATAATTTTTGTATGTAATCAACCAATGAAACTGAAGCTGTAAAAAAACAAACGTTAGATCCCATAACGCCGTTTTTTGTCGTTGGGATGTTGTTTTACCCACCGAGAGGGCTCGCCGCCATTTCACAGAAAGAAATAAAATATCTCCGAAATGGGAGAAAAGTACGACCCTGGTAATAAGGATTATATTTCCATGCCATATATTGTTATTTATAAAAAAATAACGCTAATTCGTCGTCATAATTTCAAGAGCGTTTTGTACAAAAAATAAATTGTCATATTGCTCCTATCTAGTGGGCTTTAAACAACTCTTAAATGTGAACGACAAAAATAAACACGAAATATTGTATTTTATAGCAATGAAATCAAATGAGAAATAGAGAAAAAAGAAAATGTATAAAATACAATGGAAATACAATTTCAGATGTCAAATACAGCAAATAACTGAAAACGATAAAAACAAACATGAAGTGTTCTATTTTCAAGCTGGCTAACAAAAATAAAAGAGCTACATTCCACTACAATTATGAAAAGAAATTTAACGGAGTGGCGGGGTGCCTGTAGGTGGGACGACATAACTTTATCATCGGAGATTTGTTTTTTTCTTTTTCATATTAGGTGGTTGATTTTTATTTTATAGTGACGTCTTCTATGTTTCTTCGTCAGATGGCGGGGAAAAAACTGAAAAGATGGCATTATCATAGCGGAAAAAAACTATTTGGTGTGATTTACAAAGATTTACGGAGTTGTAAGGAAATTTGTGATCTCGCCGGGAAAGCTCGCCGCAATTTAAAAAAAAGAAGTATACAGCGTAATCGGAGAAAAAGTACGACACTGCCAATAAATATTGATTACTATGCCGTAAATTGTTAAATCTGTAACGATTTGTATGATAAAATATACTTGAATGTAATATTTTACTTAAATTTGTTTTTATACAAATTTTGGTTATATCTTTAATTTAATCCCAACAAAAATACTCAATGACATGATTTGGTATGAATGTGAAGTTATGACTGTAAGACGAAGTAGAGCACTCTGAGGTGTTTTGGGCATTCTGAGAGAGAAAAATGAAGAAAGACTATCAAAACAAATATATAGTGCAAACGTGTGAAAGCGTGATAGAAGAACACCAAGGAAAATATTATTGTATCAAGTGAACGATATTTTGAAGGAAGGAAACGTAGAAAATCAGAGAAATCGTAGGAGTTGTATGAAAAGGTGTATGAATGTAAAAGAGGCGAAGGGTATGTGTCGGGGTAGGAAAGTCTGGTACTCGATCCTCGAAATGTCGCGAGGATGGTATGAACACGTGTATGTAATTCGATCCCTTAATGCGCATATGTTCAATGTCTAATTTTCATTATTTCTTGTAATACGTGAAAAAAGTTAATTAACGTTTATTTAAAACATACATATCATCACGCCGTGTCCCTTGCGGGGTAGAGAGAGATAACAGATCTCCAAACTTTTCTATCCAAGCACAAAACTTTCACCTCTTCTGCATTAATACATCTCGTCATGCACAATCTTCTATTATTCATACTCCTTACTTAACCTTCTTTCAAAATCTGGTCCGTTTGGTGCAGACCCGTTTTCCTCAGTCTACCTCTTCCACGCACGCGTTTAGTCATTCTTTCATAATTTATTCTCTCCATATGTCCACCTTTAAGTTCCTTTCTTTATCTTAATTAAAACAATGTGTGATGTTACCTTGGTTGTTTAATTTATATATAGATCCATGCGTGCGCGATCTAAAAGATGATGGGAGAGGTGTAAGAACGAGTGAAGTAAATGTATGTGAACTTATGTATGCAGATGATATGGTTATGGTTGCTGAAAATGAAGGTGATTTAAGGGATATGACAAGTGAGCTATATGAGTTTAAAAATGAATGTAGCGAAATCAAAGGTCATAAAAAGAAATATGGTAAAATTGTGTGCGATGTATGAGTTAAAACTGAAGCAGGGTTGATGAGGTTAACTATCTGGGCAGCATGTTAACGTATGATGGGAGAGTTGAAAGAGACATTGAAAGAAGGGTAACGACAGGAAATAAGGTAAACGGAGCACTTAATGCTATATACAACAACCACGCAATATCAACAGTAGCAAAAATGACAATACATAATAGTGCGCTGGTGCCCACCTTGATGTATGGAAGTGAAACTTGGTAGGATAAGAGTAAGATTAATTATGTGGAGATGTGTGCATTAAAGAAAACTTGTGGTGTCGATGTTTGAAAGAAAGCGGAATGAAGACATCAGAAATGAACGCATGGATAAATTGAATATTTAGTCATAAGTGTTAAAATGTCAAATATTGTTTATGTTACATTTATTTATGGCTGTATAATGCTGAAGAACACTTTTTATGGATGAGAGGAAAAAAAAAGAGAAAAAAATAATAGTGGTTCTAAATTTGAAATATCTGTCAAAGATTTTTAAAAAGTAATTGAACAAATGAAAAGTCAATCGAATCTTTGGAGTAAATTGGATGGCTTTAAGTAAAAATACAACAGTAAGAAATTTGTGTATTTCAAAAGGTAGGAATTGGATATGAATAAGATGGATATACCTATATTGACGTAGCAGAACCAAACCGTTAAGGAATGCGTAATCGTTTAAGAATTTATTATTGTTATAACGGTGTCCGAAGTGTATTGACGCAAGCAGATCACATGAATGAAAAGCTATATGGAGTACGTTAAAAAAGTTTCTAATTTACAATATTTTAATACGTTACATCATCATCAGCCCTGCAACACAGGAAGGGTTGGCTACTTGCAGGATTCTCTGCCACCTATCTCTCTCAGCAGCATCCGTCCTCCCTTTTTTTTACCCAGTGTGTGGCAGTTTTTTGTCAGCTCATCGAACAAAACTTTTCTTTGCAGGATCAGTGGCCTGCATACGGTATAAGTGTCCAAGCTAACACAGTTTAGTACAAAAATTTAATATAAAACTTCAAAATCACAATTTTCAGGGGTTTAGACTTTTTATGGTATTTTTTTTATGCCAGTAAAACTTTATTTCAACGATGATTTCTGTATCTGTGTTATTATTATATATGTTAAGTCAGCGGATATATTGTAGGTGATTGATATTAATTCGTTTGGTTATTATTCAATGATAATATGTCTCAGAGCTGTACAATTTTTTAAGACCTGTAAATGAGGAATTTTAGTTTTTTTAACTTAATTAATCCAACAAGGGTATTAAATGTTGGTAAACCAAAGCCAATTATTTTAAACTGTACGTTTTTAATGAGATTTTCTGTAAAATTAAATAACCGTTATGAAAAAAACACATGGAAATATTTAATTTAATCCTTGAAACATGAAATTTAATTCCCTGAAGAATGTCGAGATAATAGGCTTTTAACCCCTTAAGTAAGGTATAATAGGATTTATTTTTCAAAGGTGTATAAATTACGTGATTTGAGAGTTTTCATTTTGTGGTAATATGAAATCAGTTACAGATATTTCGAAAATAACCATAGATCATTTTCGCCTAAAACTGAAATCACATTCGGATATGTTCGAAGATTTTCACGGCTGTTAAAATGTTAAAGTTTAAAACGTTTTTCGAAGGCGTTGCAGCGTTCAGGGCCATGTGAAAAAAGGTCTCTCAGAGAATGAGGACTGCAGCGTCTGCCATAATTTAAGCCAATTCAACACGGTAACCACTATGCAAAACTTTGTGAACTTTGGATAATATGTTGTCATTTGTCTCCCCTGTCTAATTTGTATCACAAGGGTACACCCTTTTGTCCAGAATGTTTCGATGTTTGGAAATAGAATAAATCAATAAATGTGTTTTATTTTTATTTTTCCATATACAGACCGTAATGTATACAAAAACATATTAAAATATTAAATAACATTAACTTTTACGCATATTAATCGTAATTTAATTAATTACAAAATTAATTATTGAAAAAAACTTTCATTTTTAAAAATCAATAGAAAAATTATATCAGTTTAATTTCAGACTTTCTAATACAAAATTTTGGTACAATTTCTTTTTAGTTAGATCGCGATTCGCTTCCATAAATACGTGCATATTTATTAAGATCCAACGATAATTATCCAACCAAAATACTCATGAAAGTCTATATATCAAATATATTGGAAAGTTATTCGTAATGAGAAGGAGGAAGATGAATAATTAATTATAATTTCAACATTTTCACCTCGGGAATATTTTAAAGGTAATTAATAACGTTGAGTATCGCAAAACTAATACCAATTGAGCTGGTTTAGATAAAATGTTGCGATAAGTTAATTAACCTAAAACCTGCATAAATAAAAGAAAATGTTTCTGAAGGAGATTGTACACTATGATAGATATTTTGTTATAAACGTTGATAACTCTAAAACATTTTCAATATTGTCTATAGACTGAGGGCGCAGAAATTCCTTCGAAACAATTTTTAAAAAGGTCACATAACTTCACCTACTTCAAAGTAATTTTCATTCGAAATTCACACTTTGAAAGCTCACACTGCATCAGCAGAATTCACACTGCATCAGCCTTTAGTTTACATTCATGCCTAACCAATTAATTCCGTATTCTGTTATACAAGTACATCGTCACTGTACGTATTTTTCTCAGAACACGTATTTCTACAGCGTTTATTATTAGTTTATTAATACATATTTATAAATTTGAAATGAAGCCCCGTAGTGTAAATGCTTTAAAAATAAATAAAATTAAAACACTATATCATAAAAAAAATACAATAAATTTGTTATTTCATTAAATACATTATTTCAGCTATACGTGTTTTTATCTTTTTTCCAGAGGCTCCCTTAGGAAAAAAAACCTATCCCGAGGAGAGCCTCGAGATAGGACGTAGAAACACGTAAAGTGAGGTCAATGTAAATAGTGAAACAATAAACTTATTTCTTCTTAAATATTCTAATGAGTTCGACAAAGTTAAGGTAGAAACCTTTGGTAAATTACCATATCTTATTTTCGGTACGTTTTTCTGACATCAAAGCGGTGTGTGAAATAAAAAAGAAAGAGTCTCGAAAGTAGTTTTCAAGATGTGCTCTAGGAGGCTAGATAGACCATTCGATACGGCGAGAGTACATTAGATATTGATTGACCTATTTGTACGTTTCCCCATTTCCCGAGGAAGCTTCCGTAAAATGGGGCAGAGTTTTCAAACGCCAAGGGTGTAAAAGTCTAGCATTTCTCCGATACAAAAATATACCGACGAAAAAAAAACTCGTGACGGGACTTGGTATACGTGCTTATACAAAAAAACAAATAAAAATTTGGACTGAATCCAAGGACCCGGATTTATGAATATCATGTGAACGTGAGAGATGTTTGTTACAGTACTCGTAAGTTATAGACCAAGAAAAAAAAACTTGAAAAGCACGTAAAACATGTGTTGGCGTTGCATCAAAATTAGGATTGGGATATTTTTTTGACGAAATTAATCATCAAATTTACTCAAATTTGAAAAATGTAAAATAAATCGATTGACTCATATAGCCTATTCTGAATTAATAATCATCCGAAAATAAAACAACGCGTTCGAATTAATAATCGGAAAACATTATACGCGTACTATGTGTACTAAAATACCATTACGCTGTTTCTGCGTTGGGGTAGGCAGAGAGGACAGAGCAACAGACTTTTCACTTTCGACGCACATATTTTGCCTATTCCACCTCCATAAACTTTCTCATATAGCTTCTTCGGATTTCCCCTATTTCTTATATTTCCTTCTTTTACAACATAATTCTCTTGATTCAACCGTACTTCCCTTGGTCTTCTTCTACTCACATTTCCAATGTATATTTGTTTTGTTAGTCTATCTTCATTCAACATAACAGCCTTAAGTTCACATTCATCCTTAATCACTTCATTCCCTTTTCTGTCACCCCATGTTTTGTACGTATTTCTACAGCATTTATTCGGCTCTTTTCAGTATTTTTCCACGTCCCCGTTTCCTTTCCATAAAACAAAGTTGGCACTAAGAAAGAGGTGATTCATCATTTGCGCTCCAGTTTCAAACATGAACATTTTTTTGGTTAGATTTTTTCAGATAATTTAAAAAGGCATCCTTACTTAAGGATGGATAATGTAACAACAAAGAAACGAACGAAAGTGGTTGAAATTTATTTCACAAATCAAGAGTCAATAATTCCAACACAACGCGTATACCGATGCAATTTTATTGATATATATGTTATTGTTCGGTAAAATCGACGATTATGCGATTATTGCACTTTTACGAGAGCAGGGTACAGTAGACTTGCCTCGAGACGAAGAACACGTACTATCCATAGTAATGAGAATATTCAAATGGTCCAAGCGAATGTTGCTGATGATCAAGCAACTTCAACCAGACGACGTCCTGCTAAGTTCGGAACGTAGCAACAAAACTTAAGAAGATATTTGGAACACTTTCCGTATAAAATTCAGTTGGTACAAGAATTGATGCCACAAGATCCACAACGCCTTGAATAGAGCATTGGAGCGCAACTTATGGGCCACCTGTATAAATATTTTATGGATATATTCCGAGTTAAATTAGACATTGTTCATGATTTATTTTACACATGTTTTATCTCATGAACTATGTTATGTTAATGGCTACTTTCTTTATTCGTATTCACTTTCTAAGTCTTTACGAAAAGTTGGCTGTAACAATTTTCTTTACGAGTAAAAATTATCCAACAAAAATCAAAATGTAAAAAAATAATTTGTAATGCCGATTTTAAGATCACGCTTCATTGTTAACAGTGAAAATAGTTTGAAGCACGCAATCGCAATGTTTCATTCACAATCTATGTGTGTATAAAAAATAAATTTAAATTCATACAAAAAATGTATGACATATGTAACGACTGTTAATCTTTACGAGAAAAACATAAATCACACTCTGCTCTTTACAACTGTTGGTCTTTTTTATGATTTTCAATGTAAGGTACATATTATATTATGTAAAATATATTTCTGTTTAGCAGGTTTACTTTTTAAGTAATAAAACAACATTTTTTAGTCAAGTAACTTGTTTCCGCCATTGTCGGTTATATGAAGCCCCCACAACCCTGTTTCGGTCGGATAATCGGAAATCAACTATACTACGAAATATACTCGACCCAAAATAAGCTACAGAAGATTGGAAACTGAAAAGAAACTCGAAAATTAACGAGACAGCCATTTATTAATTCTACGAAATATTTTTATAAAATAATTTCATTAATTTATTAAAATTGAAATCTTTCCGTAAATATACCACACACTTTTGATATGGGTGGTCTATATGTTAGTAACATGACATCAGTATGATATAAGCGCTGCTCTCATAACAAACCGGGATTATTCCGCTTGAAGAGTCTCAAGATAGGGGTTAGAAACACGTGTAGTGGGGATAATGCAATTAGTGTAATAACAAAGTAATTTTCTGAAACTAGTCAAGATAATTGAACCAAAACAGACTGCAGAAGATTGGAAAAACTGAAATCTACTGAAGAAACTCAAAAATTGACGAGACAATCACTTATTAATTACCATCGCATCGCGAAAGTTGAGTTTGATAGGCTATGTAGGCAGATCTCAGTTGACATGGTCAACATATATCATTATGGAAGCCCAAAAACAAAAAAGACACTTGGCCGACTGACACAGAGGCTTTTAGATAACGTGCAGCATTTAAGGAGGCTGGGAGGAGATTATAAAGGCAGAGGATGCCACTCGAAAATTCATCTCAAGTCACCAACGCGATCAGACGCGCTCCGTCTCTCGCTGATTATTTGTGTTCAACTCACGTCCTTATTCATCTTAATAATGCCTCCGAAAAGCAAGACTAGGGGTGCTTGCAATAAGTGAAAAGTAAAAATTCTTGCCTTGGTACGAAAATAAAATAAAACAATCGTTGCCATTGGTTGAATCTATGGAAATAACTAATCTTATATTTGTCAAGTGCTTAAAATTCATGCTAGTTTTGCTGTTGTGCCTCAAATTGCAAAAGTTACACAAATGGAGTCTGAAAAAAACATGCCTGACCTGAAAGGATACGCTTTCTATTTTCAGTAGATGTGCTACACTTGTGGAATTCGGTCGTTCCTAATTAAACCTATAGATTATTTATAAAACATTTCATTAAGTCATTAAATTATTTTGTTTCCTTCTGATATTGCTGAATATTTGATAAATAATAAATCTATTTATAAAGGCACAAATTACATTTTCTAGTCAATTATCATTTGGTTCCACCTTCTTAGGGTCGCTATTTATATAATATTTATATATTTTACCGAATTAAATGTGGGTTGAGGAATAATCACTTTGAAATAAATATTCAATCTTTTAATATAATAATGGAAACTTTATTTTTCACAAAGATAAATAAATTCAATGAAAAAGCATAATACAACTTTTCTAGTGTGTCAAGTTTCTTTGCTTTGTTTTTTTTATCCACTTTGTACGGATTTCTCCTATTACACAAAGAAGCTCTGCTTCTAGTTAGCTTATTCGTAAGGAAGAATACCAGCCAGTATCTTCTCATAATCAACTCTAATACATTTTTCAGATATTTAATAAACTTATCTATACCCACGAAAAAAATATTTGTTTTTGCTCTCAAAATAAGTTGAAATTGCACTTTTAACTTCTTCATCGTCCGTAAATTTCTTCCCTCGAAGTTCTTTTTTCATACTTAGAAACAAATAATAGTCAAACGGAGCCAGGTCCTGGCTGTAGGGAGGGTGATTTAATGATTGGAAGGCCCAGTTGTAAAGATCAGCCAATGCAGAATTGCTTTTGTGCACGGGTGCATTGTCATGCAAAAGCGGCACCCATTTTGTTCATTTTCCTCTCCTTTTCTCCTTCACAGCTTCTTTTAACTGCATCAGCAGACCAAAGTAGTACGTTACAGTTAATGTGATGTCTTTATTTTTGTAATCTATCAGCAGTATCGCATCCCAAAAAATTGTAGTCATAATTTTCCAGCCAATTGCAACACTTTGAACTTCTTCTTAGGGGGATGTGTGCCCTTTTTGTGGTCCTGCATGGACTTCTGCTTCGACTCGGTCTCATAATGATGAACCCAAATTTCATTTCCAATAATACTTCGGCTCAAAATCTCATCTTCGCTGTTTCTGTAGAGGTCCAAAAACTGTCGTGAATATTCGATGCGTTGTTGTTATTCTGGGTACTTACCTTGCACTGACTTTTGACATTCCTAGATACTGATGGATGATATTCAAAATGGTTGTAGGTGATACTCCAACCATCACTGAAAGCTGTTTGTTTAGGCGAGCATCTTTCAGCACAAGCTTTTCAACTTTTTTGACGATGTTTGAATAAGTGAACTCAACAGGTCGTCCTGGTTAGAGGTCGTTTTTAATCGACTCTCTCCCTTACTTAAAAAGACTATGCTACTTGTAAACCAAATTTTTTGCAGGGCAACAGCCCCCTTTACATATCTTCCAAAATGATTTCAGGCGTTTTCCTTTGTTTTGTGAGAAACTTAATGACAGCGCGATACCCAATTTTTTCCATACTTGCGATGTTATTAACGCTTGACATACTCTCCCGACGATATCTTAAACAAGACTGTCAAAATTAGACTAAAACTTGGTAATCTACTATTGTAATAATAAGCTATATTATCGGAACATGCGCATATGCACTACCACCATCTCCCTTAACCCTTTCATTCCGAGAATTTATTGACCTCCCTTCGTAATTCAGAAGGAGTTCGATATTATCCGTAGATTTCCGCCAGTAGGGCAGGAAACCTATCCCCCGCGTATAACAGGAGACTTCTATACTTGCAGAGAAATAGTGTGTCCATTTAATTTATTAATATTTTTTTATCTACTTTGAGATTGATGCAATGCAGTGAATGCGGCGCAAAGCAACAGTTCTGATGCTTTGCCAGACTAGTGGTTACAAGCGCAACAAACTTGCGACTACAACAAATGTGTAAATAATGTTAAGGTTCTTCACTTCATAGTTTTCGACATTAATAAGTTAAGGTAATAAAGAAAAAAAAACTAAAACTGATAGAAGTGATACACAATCACCTTCGACCTGACAACTTCCGTGACATAGTTGATAAAACGCTTGCCTCCCAAATCGGGAGTTGCAAGTTCAATTCACGTTGGTACCCATTTAAAAAAATAATGCTCATGGAATAAGATCTCCCTGATGTCACGATAGTCTCCTAATTAGGGTATTACTGCTGCATTCACTGTTGTGACCTTATCTCTATCTAAACGTCCCACAAACACGGGAACCAGTTTATGTAGCTCGAAAACTGAATGCATATGAAAAGTTAGCTTTTCAAGTGTGATCTTTCGTTATCGAGTAGAATTATTAGCCATCTTGTAGATAGATCGAATAAGCCTGTGCATATATTAGTTTATAGTGTGCAATCTGTTGTACTTCAGCAGCCACATAGTCTTGACAAATCCAACCCAAAGTTCCGATGGCAAAGAGTTTAAAGTTCCAAGACGTTCGGCAGGTTTAATTTGCTACAGTCTTTCGTTCGACAGATTTTTATACATCGCTTTTTTGTGTTGCTTACTAGCGCTTTAATAATTTACGACACGCAGGATATAAGCTACATGAAAAAAACATAAATTGAGATGTAAAACCGAATATGAATTCAGACGAGAATTCGCCAAGAGTCGAACTTGTGGCACCTGCTTGTTTCGAGTGAATATCGTCAGACCATTGCTTACCGTTAGACTATGAGAGTCAGTTTTATGAGAAAATATTAACGATTCTACAAATAGTTTGGTTTAGTTATTTAAATTTTTTTTTTTTCAAATGTTGAAGTAAGGTAAGAGTCGGTCACCTGTTGTGTATATAACTCGTCTCATTCAATACCATGCTGACTTGTCCAAATATTGACTGAAGTTTTAGTCAGGATTATATATAAAATTTGTACTTTACTTCTTACCTGGAACTTCCTTGAATTTCTTCGAATGTCTTATTATGAAACCCAAAACTTTTAAACAATTAAATGTAATCTTTTCACCGTGGGTCGCAAAAAATATTTGATAAAGATTTAACCCAATTATATCAAATCACAAGAAAAAAATGTATAATAACATAACGACAAAAAGAGAAATGTCACTACTCATGTTTCCCTGTATGCTTAGAAAGTTTATAAAGGAGTTCAATTGTTAATTTATCTGATATGGAAATATCGACATCGAAAATGTCAGTCCATGTAGGAGCAATGATGCTCTTAAAAGCTCAGTTTGTGAATACGAGTACCGAAAACAATTTTAATTCACCATGGCGTAAATAATTGTGTGGTACATTAAATAAAAGTTCATCAATCAACTTTAATGCTGTTAGTAATTTGTATATGTACCTATATAAACGGGTGCGTAGATCTTTTCTAATAGTTAAGGAGTAATATCCAAGCATACCGTTTAATCGAATGTGGGATAGAGCGATAGGTAAAATCCATACTTTTTACAATAAAGGTGTCGCAGAAATCTCTTTTGAACTCGTTCAACTATCAAAGAATTCTGGTTTCATGCCGCATTTTAATCTACTGCGAATCAGTGAATTACAAAAAAAGTAAATTAAAATAACAAATGAAACAAAGGATAGGTAAGTAAAATATGATTGGACTTCCTTTCGCGTGTTGAAAAATTCCCCGGTGCGCCAGCATGCTGAGAAGCGTTTGAAAGAAAAGTTTGGAAATTGCTCAAAAAGTTTTCTAGACCAAATACAAAATTCGTCATACAATTTACGCGTTGAAATATTTGATCACAATGTCGTAAGCATAAATTATATAACCCAGGAGAGATAATTCGTAGTTACTCATATTAGAAAAAAAATATCAATCAAATAGATACCGTAAAGATGACACGCAAACATTAAAAACAACAAAAATATCGTCACAAAGATCAAGCAATTCAGTCATGGACATTAAGTAAAAAAATCAGATACTATTGTATTGTATTGTCGTCTAGATTCTAAACACGTCATACATTTTCAAATTTAAAAGGATGTAATCTATTTTATAATAGTAATAAAAGGATAATTTGTCTTTTAGAGAGCAGACTCTCCTCAAGAGTGCTCTAACATGGGGTTCGAAAGTATTATAATATTATTGACAGATAGAAAAAAACAACAACTTGAGTGTAAGGATAGGTAGGTGTTGGCTGAGGCCTTAAGATTGAGTTTCCTTGAGATAATTTTTTTTTTCAAATGTATTTAAGATTATTACGAGTCCTCCGATTCTTTGGGCTCATTGCTCGTGGTCAAGGAGACAATTTGGAGAGGTTTGTGGTTACTGGAGGCGTGGAAGCACGACGCACAAGAGGAAGAATCCAGCTGCGTTGTATTGACTAAGTGAGATATGCAACTGGACTACCCTTGACACATGCCCTTCAAGCCGCGGAGTGCAGGGGTGGATGGAGAGGAGTCGTCGGAGGCTATCATGGGAGTCACGATGCTCAGTCATGAGCTACACGACAGGATGACTATAATTAATTTTTTTTTTGTTTTTATACACTATGTTAAAGACACGTTCATGGATACCAATACCAATAATAATTATGAAACAAAAACCGGCTGCATGAGAGTGTTAAATAAAATAGATTATAAACAAGAAACGCTCTTTCAGAGACTTCGGTCAACCAAATGACGATAAAGAAAAATAAGAATGCGTTGTTAATAATATATATCGACTGTTGAAAGAAAAAAAGGCATGAGTGATGTAAAATTCAAGTTGTATAGTAACATGGAATTCAAGCTGGAATGTACTATGCGTATCCAGAAAGTAAGTGTACTGAGGCTCTCACGACCGGATGGATTTTATTTTCGACATGTTGGCTACACTTCCGTGTAGCCTGACCCTTCCCCTCCGCAACGAGACCGGTTCGAGATCAGTACGTTGAGAAGTGTCGACGCGACAACACGTTTCGTGAAAAATGTAAATCCAATCTCCCGCCAAGTGCGAAATACGCGGCGTCATCCGTTATCTCGTTTGGAAGGGAAAACCTCCGGTTGAGGTTTATAATGAGGTGAAAACTGCATATGGTGATAAAGCTATGAATCGTACGAGTGTGTACAAGTGGTGTCGCGAGTTTAAAAACGGTCACGTCACACCTCTTCACCCTCCGCCAAAAAGTTCAAAACCACAATTTCAGTCAAGAAAATCATGGCATCCGTGTTTTGGGACTGTCGAGGCATAATTTTAATTGAATATATGCCTCAAGGGGAGACCATCAACTCTGCAAGATACTGTGAGACCCTAAAAAAATGCGGAGGGCGATTCAGAACAAGAGGAGAGGCATGCTGACAAAGGGAGTCTGCCTGCTGCACGACAAAGCCATACCACACACGGCCAACGCCACGAAGGAACTGCTCGCGTCGTTTAAATGGGATGTCCTGAACCATCCCGCGCATTCCCCTGACCTAGCACCTTCAGATTACTATCTCTTTACCTCCCTGAAGCTGCACATGGGTGGAAAAAGGTTTTCAACCGACGAGGAGGTAAAGGAGGAGGTGGACAAGTGGACGGAGGGGTTGGCGGGAAACTACTTCGAGGAAGGCATCAAAAAGTTGATACCCCGCTTCACCACCTGCATTGAGAGGAATGGCGACTATGTCGAAAAATAGCTTACATATGTACTACGGTAACCACGTAATTTTTTTGTTTAAATAAAAAAAAATGTAACCTACAAAAATTCAGTACACTTACTTTCTGGATATGCCTCGTATCTTATTACTTAATTTGGAATGTCTTATCACTCAATTTGGAATGTTTGATATCACACAATTTGGAATGTGTTTTATAACTCGATTTGGATTATATCAGCGTGACATTTAATTTGTAATCTCCTCGTATCTTCACTCAACTTGGGATGTATCTGCGTGGCGTCAGACAAAAAAGTTAGAATGAAGTAAAAAAAAAATCGCAACTTTAGAAATATAGAAAGATAACATTTGTTGATTGTGTTGATCTGATTTTAAACAGACGATATTTAAAAAAAATGTATATGAAATTAAGCGAAAGCGAACTAAACAATGTGTTGAAAACTTAAAATAAAATGAGGATTGAAAAAAATATGCTGTACTAAAGACCGATACATAGAGAAAGTTTAACTACGCAAAAATAATAAATGACGTAATATTTATAAAGAAAATATTAACAAAATTGCCAGTATAAAAAATTGGGACAACCGAGGAAAATGTGAACCGAGCTGATTTATTATATTTCGGAAAATGTAAGTTTGAAAAACAGGCGTGCATCACGGATGGGGCGAGATGTGCATATTGTATTGTAGTACACTTTCATTGTATCCAGTAGAATCTGGCGGGCTTATTGCCATGTGGCCATGTTTTTCAAACAGCCAAAAATATGTTAAAGATACCATAAAAAATTGAGTTCCAACGAAAATTGAACCCGCAACCCCCGGGCTGGAAAACAGGTGTCTTACCAATGAGTCCACTGAGGTCGGCTACCAGGATATGATGAATTAGGGATCTTTTTTGTTTCTGCCTTTCATCTTTCTGCTCAAACAGGGACATGATGGGTGTATAAAACCATTAAAACGCCACGCCAGTATTTCCAAGATTCGCGCCGTTATGATTTAACATTGCAAATCATCTCATGGCAGAGTGCCAAATATCTGTGAGATAACTCCCCATAACCAGGTTGCTTAATGGAGTAATCTGTCAATTATAGTCTCAGGGCCAGAAAATTTCTAACTTGAACAAACTACAAACAGTTCAAGTTCACGGGGAATTGAGACTTGAGTATATTTAAGTAGACTTTATCGTCTGACCTACATATTTATAAATAATGCTTTCAGGAGGTCAAAAAACTGAAGAAAAGTTATTTTTGAACCATACAATTTGTTTTAATGATGATGAACTGAGGCGTTTCCGTGATTTATAGTACGTGGGAAGTATGAAAAGTTTGGAAGAAAACTAGGAATACAATTTTATTGAAAAGAAAACCATTTTATTTTTCAACATAGTCTCCTTTGAGGGCTACACATTTGGTTCGGAAATTTCCCAATTTTTTAATCCAGTCTGAAAAATGAGTTTTTTCAAACTCTGCAAAATAGTTATCGACTGCGGCGATGACATCCTGATTCGACGAAAAATTTTCACACCGAGTAAATTTTTTTTATTTCGGGAACAGAAAAAGGTCACACGGGGTTAAGTTCGGGGATTGTGGTGGGTGACGAACCAATTTAAAGTCCAATTCATGTCGTCGATTTGTAGGATGGCGTGTTGTCCTGGTAGAAGATAACTTTTTCGAGCGCCAATCTTGGCCGTTTTTTCTTCAATTCGTTTTTCAAACGGTCCAATAATATCGCATAATTGGCTCCTGTTATTGTCTTTCCCTTTTCCAGGTAGTTGATCATAGTGATTCCTTGGGAATCCTAAAAAAATAGTGACCATCCCCTTTCCAGTTGATAAAACGATCTTCGCTTCCTTTGGTGTACTTTCACCAGTTGTTTTGACAGCTGTTTGAAATCTGATGTGTAGGTGCTGGATCCAAGCTTTGTCCACAGTAACTACTACACAAAAAGTCCTTCGGATTGCGATAAACATCACCAAACACCGCGTTGAAATGTTTTTTCGAGTACGTTTTTGGTTAACAGACGCAGTGCAGACAGTTTTTTCATATCAAATTTTATTACGTAAACATGGATTTTTTCAATGATTTCCCCCATGGTGGGCGCAATTGGGCACCCGGAGTGTAATTCATCTTCGGTGCATAAACGCCCACGTTTAAACTATTTTTTTTCATAAATAAACAGTCTTCAACGCTGGTGTCGAGCCCCCGTGAACTTCACCCAACTTATCTTTGACCTGCGTTGCTGTTAACTTCTTCAAATAAAAATGTTTTATGACGGGTCGGAACTCGGTTTTTTATTCAATTTTTGCTGCAAATGTCAATGTGATCGATTCAGATGGTTGACAAATGTTAACTACGCGCTACTAGTCGACATTTTGACAGAGGTCGCTTGAAGAATGATACTTGTTAGTTGTGAGTTGTGGCGTCATCTCATGGAAATTTAGCAATTTTTTTTCAAACTACTTTAGTAGGAGGGGCTTTCTAAGAACGGTTGTGTGTATGTTTGAAAATGGTTAATTATTTTAAAAGACTAATGTGTGAATCAAAATTGTATTTGTCCATTGATTCAGACTCAATATTATAAACTGGCGATTCTTGTTTTCTTCTTTTAAAAAACATGTAACAATGTAGTTCTTTGATACAGGAAGAGAGAGGAGTGAAGAGCTTTTAGAAGTTCCATATAGATATATAACATACGTGAATGACTGATGCGTGTGATATTGGACATTATTTTGATGTGGTTGTAGAGATTATGACGTGTTTGAAACTATGTTCATGATATATTGGGATTTAATTATGTGTAAGGATGTGTATGTCGAGTGTAAATGTTTTCCCTAAGGATTTTAATATTTGAACAAATATACGAATTTTATGATTTAGAAATGAGATAATTTCGTCACAGGCTTTGTCAAGTGAAGTAGTTTCCTATATAAAAAGGAGGCTTTATGCATTCTTATGTACTTGTGATTAATTATATAAATGATATAAAAGCTTCGTCAAAATTATATAAATTGTAAATGTTGTAGAGTGGATAAAAATATAAAACATTTAATAATCGGCCCACAAGAGGAAGAATCCCAATGTGTTGGATTGACCAAGTGAGAGATGCAACTGGACTATCCTTAACTGTCCTTCGAGCCGCGGAGTGCAGATATAGATAGAGAGGAGTCGTCAGAAGCTATCATGGAAGTGAGAGACGCAACCGGACTACCCTTAAGAACTGTCATTCGAGCCGCGGAGTGTAGGGATAGATGGAGAGGAGTCGTCAGAAGCTATCATGGAAGTGAGAGACGCAACCGGACTACCCTTAACAACTGTCATTCGAGCCGCGGAGTGTAGGGATAGATGGAGAGGAGTCGTCAGAAGCTATCATGGAAGTGAGAGACGCAACCGGACTACCCTTAACAACTGTCATTCGAGCCGCGGAGTGCAGGGATAGATGGAGAGGAATCGTCAGAAGCTATCATGGAAGTGAGAGACGCAACCGGACTACCCTTAAGAACTGTCATTCGAGCCGCGGAGTGTAGGGATAGATGGAGAGGAGTCGTCAGAAGCTATCATGGAAGTGAGAGACGCAACCGGACTACCCTTAACAACTGTCATTCGAGCCGCGGAGTGTAGGGATAGATGGAGAGGAGTCGTCCGAAGCTATCATGGAAGTGAGAGACGCAACCGGACTACCCTTAACAACTGTCATTCGAGCCGCGGAGTGTAGGGATAGATGGAGAGGGGTCGTCAGAAGCTATCATGGAAGTGAGAGACGCAACCGGACTACCCTTAACAACTGTCATTCGAGCCGCGGAGTGTAGGGATAGATGGAGAGGAGTCGTCAGAAGCTATCATGGAAGTGAGAGACGCAACCGGACTACCCT